>JAWWEM010051095.1:0-10099 GCA_035582935.1 Ormyrus thymus
AATATTATTTTTTTTCTCGTATCTACAATTTTCGACTTTAATATTTACTATGCAGTTTAGTAAAAATCGTTTTTTTTTCTTCTCATATCTCAAGTTACGATACAGAATAGTAATTTTTACTCCTTTTTTTCTCTCAGTGTAATTTGAATTTACTTACCGAAATATAACAAATTTACTAAAATTAAGAATAAAAAGTAGAATGAAGTCTGCTTCATTTTTATGATCTTGTTTCAGAGCGCGGAGTCGAATAAAATAACTGTAGTATATAAAATTTATTTCAATTCAATTGCATCGATTGTTTTGTCAAAGAAGGAAACATTGGTTCCACGAACTTTTCGTGACTAGCTACTGTTTATACTTTTAAAAACTATAACACGATGGTTTTAAAAATTATCTAAGATAATAAAAGTGAGTTTATTATTTTTTAAATCAATTTATTAGTAGACTGATAAGAAAGTTTTCCTGGAACAAGGGCAATCGTATTTCAAAAATAAATATTGAATTCTTTTGTAATTACGCTATCAAAAATGTTAAAGATTTAAGTAAAAATTGCTACAAAACTTAGGAATGCTGGGACATGTATTATTATAAAAGTGACTATAATGTGTTACAAAATTAGAATCCATATAAAAACCCTGCCAATTCATTGGCACTTACACTGAAAAAAAAATTTATTAATGGCAAGTAAATTTTACTTAATCCAAGTAAAATTTACTTGAATAAAGTAAATTTCACTTGAGTCAACTAAATTTTACTTGATTCAAGTAAAATTTACTTGCCATTATTACCTTTTTTTTCCGTGTAGCTTCCTCCTAACTAATTTATCATTCTAATATTATCTCCGAGATTCATTAAAGACAATCGATTTCAATCGATTCAACAACGTAATTTCAAACTTATTACTTTCATAAATTTGCTGTATATGTAATGACAACGTTATTAATTGATCGATCATCATGCACCGACGGAGAATTTGATATTCTTCCATCCATAAAATAAAACGAAGAACAAAACCGACTGTTTTTAATTACTTTTTATTTTATATGATAATATACGAGATATATTTTTGAATAAACTTTCAAAAACTATCTTTACGTTGACTTGAACGCTTTCAATGGAGGTTGTATTTTTATTTAAATAGAATATAAATCTGGTGCTCTTCCTAATAGATCAATATCAAATTCAAAAAAACAAAATCTATAAAAATGTCCAGATGTTATGATGTCTTTAAAGAAGTTTCGATATACAGCTAGCAGCGGTTTTTATTTAGCTTTAAATTGTAGATAGGATAGTTAATTTCGCAACACGAGTAAGGCAGAATTTTGCGCCCGCGTTACGAATTCATATTATTTCTCGTCATAGTGCCGGAAAAGTCGCACTTTACGCATTCTATGATGAAATTTCCAGTAGATCAATTAAATAAATCAATTAATAGGTCAATTAAATTAAATAAATGGCAGCATGATTAGAGCGACGTTAAAAGCGCTAAAAAAATAAACATTAATAATAATAACTTAAAAATCGCTTTATTTTTAAATAATTCAAGCGTAAATTCATTCTCTTCAACACTGCGACATCTCCGAATTTGTGAAGAAAACCTTGGTCACTAATTTCCCGGCTCCAGATCCTCCAATTAAATTTAAACCAAACAAGTACTTTAGTTGTTCTGGAATCAACATTTTCAGTTACAACGCTTTTTGATATCATCAGGTTGCAATGAGTTAATAGGTACATTTCTCCCATGATACTACCCCATCATGAGTACTGATATTAATGCGTGACAGGGTGCAAAACGTAAATGAAAACTGCATATTTAGCAATATGATTGCGATCGCGGAATTCTCCTGTTGCAAGATTTGCTAATAAACTTGTACTGATATTTAAAATGAACGGCGAGAATGATGGCGTTCTTTTTAAATTTTGGAATCGGATAAAAATCAATGCTTTTTATATCGGAAGTACCTTATACCTCATTGCAATGAAAAATTGGATCTCACTCCAATAAACTCAGAGGGTATTAAAAACAATCGTTTCGAATGCACTCTCGAAGCTCCAAAAGTAATGTCGAACTGGACCGTCGAGACGAAGCAGAAAAAACGGGTTCGAGGCGATACTGCTTCCTCAGCCTCGGCGGCAGTTCCCATAATTTCCATTTCAGATCGTGAGATTGGGGTCCACACCGACGCACAATGCCCCCGCGCTCGTGTGCGTTATTAATTTCTCTCTTTTTCTATATATACACACGCCCGCGGAGTTGCGCCGCGCGCTAATTACTATTGTGCGTTCCTGCGTCGTTACGGCGTCGATGCTATACGCGAGTATAATGGTCAATGAAACGAAGACTCGTTATCCCGTTCGTTACGTCGGGAGCTGCCGTTACATTTTTTTCGCTCGTAGCTTTATTGATCTTAAAAGAGTTTACTGGTCGCGCGCGCTCTCCGCGATGGCTCGCGAGTCGCGGGCCCGAGCCGAGCGGCCAAAAAACTCGCCGGGCTTTTGCGCGCGCTCGTTTAGCGATTACGAAATGTCTCGGGTGCATTTTCTGGCCGCAGTGTGTGTGCTTATGTCACGGGCAATTTCGCGGCTGCGCTGAAACGTAGTTATCACCTGTAATTCGCTATTTTATGGACTGCATTTTCCCCCCGTTTAATGCTCCAGATTTTCATAAATCGCATTAATGAACTATTATGGACCGTATAAAAAAGTCGAGGAATTTTGTAAATTCTAGTTACATTAGCCATAAAATGGACATTAAATCTTCGGTACTCGGTTTAATAATGTATTCGGCGCTAATTATGAACTTGTACAAAAACTTATAAAAATCTTCATTATTTTGATGATTCGAATAGAGATTCTAATAGATAAGTGCAATTTCAGGAGACAGATATAAACTGTGTACCTACTTTTTCATCAAATTTTCTAAAAATATTAATTTGATAATAAATAATCTTAACATGTTCAAATAAAACTGATTTTAATTAATACCCTTTTTCTTTTTAAAGACAAACTATATAACAAAGTACTCATAAAGTATAAGAAGTTCATAAAGTTTGCTATAAATATGATGTGTTGACTTTTTTATTCAGAATAATTAAAGATGTTTTTTATTAGATTGTTAAATGTATGCGTCCATATTAATTATAAATACTGCAACAGCTATATACTTTGAGCTGCATATAGACTTTAAATTTCCAATTTCTTCTTCACTCTGACATTATTATATCAAAGCATTCGCTAACGAAACAGTTTCAACTCCAACAAATACCTTCCACGCACACTGCACGACTCTAAGAAGTGATAATAAAGCGACAAATCAAAAAATGATAAAGCATAACAGTTCCGTCGAAGCTAGAGTTTCAACTAATTGTCCCGAGCAAGTTAAAGCCGGACACTTAAAATACCGTACTGCGCCGCGCGCGGCTACGTACAAGTATATATACATAAACGAATCTAAGAGGTACGATCGGCGCGAATGACGACGCCAGTCGTGCGTGAAGTGGCGCGACCGTTCGAAGACTTGGACCCCGGCTGCGCGTATACTTTCTACGGGATTCCGTGTCTGCAGAAAAAATTATAAATTCCCCCTTGCACCTTGCATTATCTCCGCTGCGTAGAGAATTGTATCGGCGACCGATGCTGGGGTTGATAACTGGGATGTGAGAGAGTAACCGCTCACCTGCCTCCAGTAACAGTATCGGGGAAAAAGGCCACTTTTATCAGCTGTTGGTTTAACGGGATACATTATACTTCGCGTCTCTGATTTACAACATATATTGCTTGTAATTTGAAAACTCATCAATTTCATATTTTCATTTAACTGCGGTTAATTGCAGGTACTGAACTGTTTCACTATCTTCAAAGTTGCAAGTAAGCACGTGTTATTTTAACTGTATGTGGATAATTTACACCGTTGGGTGTAATTTATACCCAAAGACCTTATGGACAATATTTAAAAACAATTCTGTTCACTTACTAAATTCTGGAACAACAGATCTCTAACGAATATTTGTGTTTTTAACAAACACAGATATGTTGTTAATTTGTAATCATGACTGTTGTACACAGTTTTTAAATAAAAAACCGAGTTGAAAAAAGCAGTAACAAAACAAAAATGAACATCAGTACCACATAAAAGGCATAAATTGGTCTCGTCTTACGAATCAGCAGACTATTCGTCTGCGTATTTCACAAGCGACGCAATCCAACAAGTCGATACCGTAAAGCTATCAAACAATCGGTGTAAGGCCCGAACGCGAACCCTTCTCACGTACAAAAGAGCACATCCGGTGGAAAAAGCAGCCTCGGCAACGAGCCCCGGCGCATGTAGGCCGTTAACCGCCTGGCGGATTTGCATCCCGAGCCGCGGCCGTTCCCATAATTGATTACGCGAGAATCAGTCCGCTGTACGTCGACGGGCCGCCTCGAAAATCCGCGCGAGATGCAAAAAGTAGGCCAGCTCCCTCGCGACGTAACGTAACCGATCAAAAGCGCGATATAATTAACGCTCGGCTAACGACACGTGCCCCCCCGAACGCTTACGTGTCGCGCGCGGTCCGATTTTCTTCCGTTCGCGCGTAACGCTCACGCACGCGCCGCCACGGCGTGCGCCCATTGTGCAACGGCCGCGCGGACATTGTGACGGATACGGGAGACGGATGGATGAGCAAGCGACGCAAGTACCGGCCGTAATTGCCACCGTCGGCCAGGTTCGCGGTAAGAAGCGCGGAGTTTTTTGGCTTTTGTAACAGGCGACTCGCGGCTCTGGAACGGTTGGGACTTTTGCGCCGTTGCTCTAGTTGCTATATTGATCGGAAAAATTCGAACCGGCGGGCAGGTCAGTCGAACTCGACTTGCTGAAGGCACAGTTAGTTGGCACTTTTAGGAAAATATCAATTGACGATGATATTAATCGTAGACTTGAGCAAAGAAAATAATCCTGAAATCAAATCGAGGATAAATTGCAGTTTCTCTTTAGAAGTATAATTTTTAAAGAAAATAATAATTAAGTATGAAGACAGTACATTTTTTTTCAATTTTAATAAAAATGCTATTTTTTGTACATCGTTGGCAAATCAGATCTATTGTTTTCACGCTTCATTAAAATAGCGAAACGAATAACAAGAATAAATTGTAATGAGTTTAAATGCGCCATAAAATAAACGTTTAGTTTATTTTTTAAGTCATGCTCGAATTCTTGTCGCTCTTTCGCAACATTTTCGAACTATAAAATTAACATAATGCATGCTTCAATAACCAGCTCTTTTACTAATCACATAGAGCTATAAATAATTAGGTCTAATGCTGAAAAATATTTCGCTGAAAAAGTTGCGGTTCTACGAAAAAAGCACAATCGGAATGTAAATGAAGAAAAAGAAAATAATTGTTTTAAGTTTCAACTAAATTTTGAGCAATCGCGGACGAATTTAAGAATAGTTAGAGGCACAGTTTCCAAGCAAAGAATTTCACTGTCTCATCCATTTAACAATTTGTCGAAACAATTGCGTCCACGTCTGCAGGTGTGAACGAGTCAAAACCGTGCTGATAATTATCAAAGTTTCACTCATCTCTCTTGCATTGCGTTCCAACAGAAAGGGAGAGAGGTGCGGTGCAATGAGCAATTACGCCTAAGGTAGCTTCTCTCTCTCTCTCTTTCTCTCTTCTGGTTCCGTACAATTAAAACGGCGCTATTGAGTAGTCGTAATTAGGTGCAACAACGTGTAACGGCCTGCTGAAACGTAAGAATATTTAGTTACCGAGTTATGCCTGTTGCACATCGGGCCTTTGACGAAAGAGCAGCGACGAGAGGAAATGAACGTCGCCAGGAGATTATGATATTTATAAATTACGAAAATGGCTTTCGTTGAATTATTCAACGTGTCATTTGCTTACTTCTTCGTTAGATTTTTGTTTTAACTGATTGTAGGCTATTGCCGAATTTTTTTTTGCTCCCCGTTTTGCCACAAGTCACTAATTACTAGTAGTGCATGAAATTTTTCAATTATTTATTTCAATGTACAAAGTTTCTTTTATAGTAAAGAGTTTTATTATGTCATAAAAATAAAAAAAAAAACGTAAAATGACAGAAAATCAAGTTTTTAGTTTTATGGCGTTGTCGTGGTTGTTTATAGATAATAGTATAACCGTTAAATAATTGCAGATAAAAGTGCGAATAATGTCAAGATGAACGCTTTTATAATTATGAAAGTCTAACTTTTTGTTACAAAACATTTTTTTTCAAATAATCGTCCCACTTGTCAGATCGTGAAAGTTAAAATACCCAATGAAAATAACAGCCATTTAATAGGACATTTCCTTTAACAAATATTTCTTGGCAATTGCTAGAATTCAGAGCAATCAAGCCCGCGGAGCAATGCAGCTTTGTCCGTAAGAAAGTCGGAGTTTAAAAAAAGAAAAAAAAATAGTTTATTCTTCCAAACAGTTCCCAGATAATAGTTCCAATTACACCTGCAAACGAATCGTGCGAAATTTCCTCGCTCGCGCGAGTATATTCATTAGCCCGGCTCCCTCGAAGAGGCCCGTATCTGCGAGGCGCGCTCGCTTATCCACCGGGCAAATCTGATCAATCAAAGCGTTAAGAAACACCGCGCGCGCTCGCGACTCTCGCTTATATACATTCGCGGCGGATCGGAAGGTGAGCGCGCGCGCGCGGGGTTATGTACATATATATACGGACAGCGAGAAAGGCCGGGAGCCGAGAGCGAAAAAAATGGACAATTCGCGCGCGCGAGATGCCCCTTTCACTATCGCGGCCACGCCTGCGACCTGCTCGGCCGCGAGCGCGTTTATGCCTCGGCGAGCCGCCGAGCCGGGAGGTATGTGTGTGTGTGTGTGTGTGTGTGTGTGCGCGCAGAATGTCCGCCGGAGTTTAACGCCCGGAAACTCGAGGATGGGGCGCTTTTCTCGGGATGCTCTCGGGGTACTAAGTGCCTAATTCATTCCTCGTTTATTCTACTGCGCGTTCGGAGCGAAGGGTGAGTGCGGACGAGTTTAGTGCCTAGGAGCGAGTCTTTCTTGCAAATCGTAGATTCATTTACATTTCTGGTTTGGATTTTTGCAGGCTTTTATTACGGGGAAAATTCAAACGCGCACGCAATGCTTAGATTTTAAGTTTAGCTTGCTTAAGTTGGAGAGGTCAGTGATACGTCTGAGTTTACAGCAAGGCCCCGCGGTTTATGTGACCTTTGAAGTAAAATGGTTGTCACCGTTTCGCGTCGAATTCTTCATTTTTCAGCCCGAATTTTTGAACCGATGATTACGTAAACCCATGATTTTTATAAGGATTGCAGTTATCTCCCTAAATAGCATTTCATTGTTAAAAACTATCAAAAATGAAATGCCACTTTGTTCCAATGCTGAATATTAATTATATAATCAAACATCTGTTCGAAAATATTCAATGATGCGATATATTTGCAATATAATTATTAGCTCCTACAAGATTCTGCTAAGATTCCATTGTTGCAGTATCATAAATTTCATTAAAAAATAAATGACATGCTTTACGGTGCACATATCTACCACACCCCAGATATATGCAACTATTCGCAACTTGCCGCGGAATTGATCAGAACAACCTTTGAACGAATAATAAATTTACCGAGGAAAGAGAATCAGTTTTTTTTTTTAAACCTATAATATATAGCCCTTGTTCGCACTGAATCGAGAGCACGAATTGAATCAGTGGGAACGTAATCACTGCACTCGAAAATTGGAGGTATCGAGAATCGGTTCCGCAATACGCCTCTTTCTCTTTTTACATCAATTATGTAAATCTTCTTGTTATCCTTTGTAAGACACGTGCTTCGTTTTGCAGGGAATTTTGACATTTGGATATCATGCATGTATGTAATTCGTACATTGTTATTATAAACACTTCGATTCATAATTATAATCGTATAAATATTTTTTTCGAAAAATATTTTAATTTGTAAATTATTTTATAAGAAATTTTTACATAATCCTTTTTTCCTAAATAAATCATTCAAAACTTATATAATATAGTAGTTTTGTACATGCATTTCATTTCAATCATTTTTTCTAGAACGAATTAAGTTTAAGTATGATGTATAAATGAAAGATTAGCGACAGCGCTCTATTCAGTTTTATGTGTACATTAATGGTTTCACAGATTTTATTAATGTTATTTATAGATAAATTATTTTGAGTAGTTACGAGCAGAGCTCGTTGGCTCCGACTGAACTTTCATTTACTTATCAATATTAATTTTCGTTACTCTTCCGTGTCTTATCGCCGGAACCAGCTGTTTTAAAATCGCCTGCGTAAAAAACTTTATCGAAAACGCTCGTGAAAAGCGGTAAAAGTATATAGCTAACTCATAGCGACTTTAACTTCATTCTAAAATTTCCGCGAAAATTATGAATAACTTGATAGTTCCGAAAGCTCATAAATTCAACCGATGGATTTCCAGAAAATTGCTCGCCACTTTTGCACAATGTCCGTGACGCCTCGCTTTTTTAGAGATGCTAATTTAGGTACTTAATACGCGTACACCGTGATGAGGCCTTAATCTTAATCTCTTAATTTATAACGAAAGCAATATTATCTCCTTTCAAAAATCTCGTGCTAAAACTGCCCCAGCAGAGAAAGTCCACGCACTCCAACTCTTGTTTATACCAGTGGACGTTGACTCCACTCTAAGCGCTCCACTTCTTTTGCCTCCGTTTTCATCAAAAAAAAAGGCCTTAGTTAACAGTGCCAAAGCGGTAGCAATTTTTCGCGGGACAAAAAACTTGGAGGCTTATTATGAGAATGACTTCGTCGTAGTCCGACGAGGGAAACAGAAGTAAAGGACATTCACTTTTCCGCAAAATTGGGTGAAAGGAGTGAAGAATGCAATTATTTCATTCTTTGCGAATCCGGAATTTTTGCTGATAATAAAATAAATTGATTTCAATTACCTTCTTGAATAATAGGGTGCATATTTTGAATTTTTATGAAGAATATAAGGAAATCCTAAAGGAACCTAATATTTAAAGGGAAAATAAAGAAGTTTCACAGTAATTTAGAAGAACAAAAACAGATAATAGTGTAAGAAAGTGTCTCCGTGAGAATAAAAATGCTAAAGGGGTAATTTTGCAGTAATATTCTTAGTACTTTTACTGTCACGTTAATTGGACGCTAAAAAAGTTTATCAATTTTATATGACTCATGCCGCAAACCTGTTATGCTAATTATTGGTCACAAGCCTAATTATTCTCACTCTTTACAATGCAGCAGAACCGGTCACGCTTAATTTTTCAAGATAAGTTCTAGCAGAAATTAGACTACTTGACCTATAAATACGAAACACATTTTTGTAGTATAAGAAGTTGACTCAGTAAAAGTAATCTCTTAATTTCTAAAAATATTTACACACATAACACGACTTCAAAAACATTTTAGTCTCAAACTCTTATTAAATAGAAATTTCTTCTCAAATATATTATCTTACTATCATCATAATACTTTCAAATAAATTTTCCATGCAACATATACGTTGTTACTGTGGAATAATTTTAAACAGTATACCAATTTTTTTTGCTCTTATTAGTCTTAAAAAAAGTAAACGTAAATACTTTATAATACTGTGAAACGTATTACTGCGTCAGATTTTAAATGCAAATAAAGGTGGTTCCGCCATCTAAATTAAACACTTTCTAATTGTTTAGAGATCGTTTAAAAAGTATATAAAAAGAATCGTATCAGCCATCAAGTATAACGTGTTTTTATGTAATTACGAAAATGTAATATATAATTTTAAAAATAACTACATGTAAGCATTCGTATTAGTACGTAACTTATAGAAAGTACGTTTTGAAAAAGAAAAGTGGTACAGTCTAAAGTTAGAGGCTGAGAAAAACTCTGATAAAATTACTAAACTGGATACATGTACGAACGTTTGGCTACTTGTTACTTACATTCATAGGATAATAAATACTTGCTACTCAACTTCATTTTCTAAGATATGTACGCCAAAACGAATAAGAAATGAGAACATTATTTATTTATTTATTTATTTATTTATTTATTTATTTATTTATTTATTTATTTACCAGAAAAATTTACAAAGGTAAATCCT
>JAWWEM010051098.1:0-10089 GCA_035582935.1 Ormyrus thymus
TGTCCGCGAACCCCCACCAATTTTACCTGGCTGCTCCATCAGTCGGCGCACAATTTCCTCGGCTGTAGTACCGCCGGTTGGTGACCGGCTAGGGCCGAGCTGCAGTCGGGGGAGGGGGGGGCTCTAACGAGGCCACCGGGGATTTGCAGAAACCTCACATAGATGCCGGAGGGGAGGCAGACGGGGGTGGGCGAAAGGGGGACTCTCGACTACACACACCAATACACCCGACTACTCAAAAAGAAAAAAAAAATGAATATGAACGCGGAACAGAAAGGAAGTATATAGACGTCGCAATCAACTGACCTCCCTAGCTGCATTTCAATGGAAGGTCGGGCGGTCACGAGGTTAAACCCGGAGACCAACACCGGCAAAAAGGCAGAGCGGAGAGAGAGAGAGAGAGAGAGAGAGAGAGACAGGGCGCCCGACCAACAGGCTGCTGGCAATACCGGCTCTCTCAGTCCGACAAGTCAGGGGGATAGTGCTCGGGCACCCGGCCAACAGGCTGCTGGTAATACCGATACAACTATCCCCCGTAAGAAAAAGAGGAAAAACCTCTCTGGGACGGCCTGGAAGAAGAGGAAGGGGGCGGCCCAAAAGCAGGCGCAGGTCCAAGAGACCAACGCCAGCAAAGGGTCAACACCCAGGGTGGTGAAAAAATGAAATCTCGCCCGGGAGGATCCACGGGAGTTCAGTAGGGCGGTCGCCGCCAATTTATAGATGGCGATCGTCCCGGTGGACTACCCGGAAGGACGCCTGCATGAGGAGCAAGGAAAAAAGGTGGTCGAGGCCTTGGAAGAGGTCATCGACAACCTGCCAGACGGCAGCTACTTCCCGTCCTGGAAAATTGGCACACAAGTGGTGCCCAGATTTTCCATTGTAATACAGAGAGGGATAAGCAGTGGCTGGACGAAAAGGTAACAGGATGGTCTCCTTATAAGGCTAGGAGACAACCTAGGGACCGCCAAGAAATGGCGACTCCCAAAATAGTCTTCAGCCAAATCAACTTGCACCATAGGAAAAGTGCCTCGGCGGTTTTAACCAGACACGTGGCTAGGGTCCACACAGGTATATCCCTCGTCCAGGAGCCCTGGCTCCATAAGAGAGGGATATCAGGGTTGAGTGGTTGTGGGAAGCTATGGTGCTCGGAGGGAGACCGACCAAGGACCTGCATCCTAGTGAAGGGACTGGAGGCGGTCGCTATCCCGAAACACTGTAGCAGAGACCTAACCACGGTAAAGGTGAAATACAAAGGCGGCAAAGGGGAGGTTAAAGAACTAACCATGGCCTGGGCCTACTTTCCCTTTAATTTGGAGGACTGTCCTCCAGAATAGGTGATCTCTCTGGTTAGGAAGTGCGAGGCGGGGGAACAGGACCTCGTGGTGGGATGCGACGCCAACTCCCATCACCTGGTCTGAGGAAATTCAAATACCAACAGGAGAGGTGAGAAGCTATTGGAGTTTCTGGCTACTACAGAAATGGACATATTAAAGAAAGGAAACAAACCTACTTTTCGGAACTCGATTAGGGAAGAGGTTATAGACATCACGATCGCATCTAGGACGATGGGGCGAAGAATCGCAGACTGGAAAGTTACGGACGAAATATCCATGTCGGATCACAGCCTCATTGTCTTCCGAGTCGGGGGCCAGGGAACAGAGGAAAGAATGTGGAGGAACCCGAGAAGAACGGACTGGCAATCCTATCAAGAGGAATTAAAGTCCAAAATAAAGGCACTCCCAAATGCATATGGAAAAGAGGAGGAACTGGATAGTTAACGGTGTAATGATACACTGGCTAACATGATCACCTTATCCAACAAGAATAATTGCTGGCTACGAAGAAAACTTACCCCGAAAGGTGCTCCTGGGTGGACGCCGAGGTTAGAGTTTCTTCGGAAGGACGTAAGAAGATCGTATAATAGGTCTAAGAAAACGGAGCTAGCATCCGATAGAGAGGCATTTAAGTCCTCACAAAGATGCTACAAGAAAGAAATCGAGAAGGCAAAGGTACAAGGCTGGAGAGAGTACTGCGGAGGAATGCAGAAGACGTCGGTAACGGCCAGACTCTGTAGACTACTGCGGTGTTCACAAGACCGGCACTTAGGAGCAATTAGGCTCGGGACAGGCGAGTGGGCTGAGGGGGAACCTGAATCAATTAGGTCTTTACTCGAGGCCCACTTCCCAGATTTCGAGGAGGCAGCAAGGGAAATAAAAATTGAATTAAGAGCAACAGGGGTGGATTGGGCATTAGCCTATCACATCTGTACACCGAAAAAAGTTAAATGGGCGGTCAATTCATTCGAACCGTATAAGGCAGCGGGAGTAGACGAAGTCTTTCCCGCCCTGCTACAAAAAGGCATCGATGAATTACTGCACCCACTAACGATATTATTTCTGGCAAGTCTAGCACTAGGCTACATACCGGAAAATTGGAGGATGGCCAGAGTGGTATTCCTACCCAAACCAGGTAAGACGCATCACTCAAAGCCAAAAGACTATAGGCCGATCAGTTTGACGTCATTTATTCTGAAGACAATGGAAAGGCTGATCGATAGGTATATAAAGGACGAAGTATTGACACTGCAACCACTATATAACAGATAGCCCGCCTATCAGGAGGGCAAGTCTATAGATGCGGCTTTAGTGGAAGCAGTGTCATATCAAGAAAGGGATGAACAATAAGGGCTTAGTCATGGCCACCTTCCTAGATGTAGACGGGGCATTCAACCATACCGGCGGAGAGCAAATTCTTACCGGTATGGGGGAACCTGCAATCCCGCTGATAGTGTGGAAGTGGATCGGACGAATGTTAAATTGCAGAAAGGTAGAAGCCCACTGAGGCAGCCATAAGAAGACAGGAACAGTTAAGAAAGGTTGTCCGCAGGGTGGGGTGCTATCTCCAACCCTGTACTGCCTGGTAATCGACAGCCTCCTGAGGTTGCTAGACGCCGCAGGATTCTTCGCACAAGCCTATGCGGACGACGTCCTAATACTAGTAAGGGCGGACGACGTCGACGTACTAATAGGGTGATGCAGAATGCCCTGAGTATCACGGAAAATTGGTGTAGGACTCAGTGTGAACCCCGGTAAAGTAAACGCGATGCTGTTTACGACCAGGTACAAGGTAAAACCCAACCCATTGAGGGACTACGCATTAGTGACGAGCCCATAAAAGTGGTGGGAGAAACCAAGTACCTGGGAGTGACGCTGGACGCGAGACTGAACTGGGGACCACACATAAATGTAATTAGTGAGAAGGCTATCAACACCTTCTGGGCGTGTAGGATATCCTGAGGGAAGACATGGGGACTCCACCCAGAAAAGGTGCGATGGATATATGAGGCAATTATAAAGCCGAGGATCACTCATGGAACGCTGGTATGGTGGCAAAAATGCAACCAAAAAAGTACCATACACCAGCTAGACAAGGTTCAAGGAATGATAATAAGAGGCATGTTGGGAGCTATGAGCACGACTCCGACGAAAGCCATCGAAACGTTGCTGGACATACCACCTCTGGATAAGGCAATACGGGCGGAAGCATTCAAAACCTACTGCCGTATCAAAGATCAAAGAAAAGCACAGCTCTTTAAAGGCAGTGCACTAATAGGGAAACTAACATGGAACATAGAGGAGCAGGGGAGTAACAGGATGGCTAAGAGATTCTTCTTCTCCAAGCCATACAAAGTATACTTCCCAAATAGAGAGGAATAGACCGCGGAAACGCAACAACTCCTGGGCACAGGATTGGTGTGGTTCACTGACGACTCCAAAGGAGAGAACGGAGCAGGGGCTGGGGCTTGGGAGCGGCCAGTACCGCGGAATTGGTCTGTTCCGTGGATCCACATGCCACGGTTTTCCAAGCAGAGGTAAGGGCAATCACCGAATGCGCAGACTGGCTGCTGTCACGAGAGACAAAGTGCAAACCCATTGCCATTTGCTCGGACAACAAGGCAGCTCTGTCAGCACTAGACAACACGGTGGTCGTATCCAAAGAGGTATTAAGATGCAGAAATAGCCTGAGGATCCTCTCGGAAACCAACTGGGTGAATCTGGTCTGGGTACTGAGTCACTCGGGCATTATAGGAAACGACAAATTGGATCGCCTGGCGGGAAGAGGAGCTCGCAGGATCAGGGCCAAATACTGCCAAGTGCCAATCCCTGCCTGCGAGTTCAAAAGCGAAATCACCGCCTGGCTGCACGAGGAAACAATCGATAGGTGGTGAAGTACTCCAGGCCTTCGAAAAGCTAAACAGCTGATAGGAAAGGAGCCTCCCAAAGAATGGAGTAAAGAAATAGGGAAATTAAGTAGGGATAGGTTAAGGAAGGTAGTGGGCTGGTTCACGGGACACTGGTGGGTCAAATACCACCTACACGTAATAGGAATGAACACTGAAGGCATGTGCAGATGGTGCCAACAAGTGCTTTACAATAAGCACCATTTGCCGAGTAGCAGAGCATATAGAGAACAGGAATAAAGGAAAGGAATAAGATAAGGAATAGGGGGTGGAGCAACAAGTTCAGGAGAACCTGAGTGCTCAAGGTCAGCAAGTCCTCGAGCAGAGGCCGCTGTAGCCTTCCCCCACTACGAAGACTAAGACTAAGGCTAAGACTATGCCCTGCCCCCTCCACTTAAGGGGGTTCTATACCCATCATCGACATGGTTCTAAATGACCTATAAAACAGAAATTTAAATTAATAATAATGTATACTATCTATATATTAAAAATATAGCTCATTTTGAATCAAATGAGCCGAAACAGAAGACTGTAGGTCCATTTTTTTCAGAGATATTTCAATCTCAAATTTTTTCCTTTGGCGTCAACTCCAGTTTGAACCATTTGATGCATTAGCATGAAACAGGGCTTAAAATCTTTGTTTTTTATGTCATTTAGGGTCAAAGCTCTGAAATAGTGGATTTTTTTTGATTTAGTACTTTTAAATCAAGAAAAACTGAAAAATTTTGAAATTTTATCAGTTTTTCTTGATTTAAAAATACTAAATCAAAAAAATTCCACTATTTCAGAGCTTTGGCCCCAAATGACATTAAAAGCAAAAATTTTAAGATCTGTTGCATGCCAATCCGTGCAACGGTTCAATCAGGAGTTGACGCCAAACTCCAAAAAACCCAAGTTTTCAGGAAACAACAATAAAAGAATTTATTATTTTCTTCTGAAAACATAATATTTGGAACGGCACTAATTTCTTAAACTATATAATTAACACTTTTATTAAATGGTTAAAGCTGATTAATGATGTTTTTCTGTAGACAATTGAGGCACTTCTTTGTTGAACACTGCACTTCAGCATGAGTCGAATAACATCAGGATTATTACTAAATTCAGAATTTTATAATGATTCTCCAATCTTTTCTCTTCTCCAATAAGTAGAAGCTTGTTGTAGTCCATGCCCATGATGTTCAAATAAATATGAAATAATGCTGCCAGACTGCTGGAGGTGCGCATCTATAACACAAATTACACTTTTATAATAGTATTTAAAAGATATCACTATATCAAAAAACATCAAAAAGTAAAGCCTAATATTGGCTTAAGAGGACCTGAAACAGAAAAATGAAAGTTTTTTTTAGCTTGACAGCTTGAAATGATAATGGAACTTTAAAGTTTACCTGCTTTGAAATAGTAGCCCTGTGTCCAGGAATAGTTCCTTTGAAGACATTAAATGATTGTACTTTGCTTCAAAAAATAAACAAACACGGTTAACTTCAGTGCACACTTGAGGCAAAATATTAGGCTAAAAAGCAGTCAGCTGACAAAACGCACAGCCTGCGGCGACTGTGGCGGCACGACTAAAGCGCATACTGAATTCAAAATTTCAAAATGGAAATTCTTTTATCAAATTAACCAAAATTAGTAAAGCGTGATAGAAAAATGTTTGGTAATGTTAAAATCATAATTAAACTATATTTACAGTGATTTCTTTAGCAAATGTTAATTTTAATATTTTTAGAAAATTACATTTTAATCCGAAACTTTTAAAATTTTTTAAATTTGTGCCTGAAAATTTTTTTCTAAGTTTTGGATAAAGTATAGAATCAAAAACTCAAATAAAAAAAAATGGATTTTTTGAAATATTCTCGGTATAGAACCTGCTTAAGCGCCGAAATGTATTATGATTTGTCTACTCGAGTAAATTTCTAAGATATTATCGAACTCTGCGGAAACTATATTGTTTATCGTACTCTCAAGAGCCTGCTCAAAGCCCACTTCTATGCGTAAACTTCCGAAGCATGCGAGGTTCCAATGACTCGCGCAGTGAGCTGATAAATCAAGCGTTAGATTGAATGCCATGAAAAAGTTTCCTCGGCGAAAAGTAATTGAAGCGACTAATGCTGTTTTCTTCATTGAGAAAAGGTATACCTATCCTTAAAAAAAGAGCTTGAAAAGCATCAACGTGTAAATGCGATTCCCCTGAAAAGCGGGGCTGGACAGGCCTGCTAGGCATTTGAGCGCCGTCGACGTAAAGAGGTAAATAATTGATTCAAAAATTTTGGAAATTAAATGGATTATATCAACGGTTTCCGTTGAAAGCTCTATTATCGACAAATCCAATAATAACTCTTTTTCGTAACTGACCAAGAATCACGTTATCTATCAAATCACCGAGGATTTCAGCGTTCATAGTGAAACTTTTTACCTCGATCTCAAAATTTTGCAATGAAGCGCCAGACAAAATTATAGGTAAGGACTACAGCAACACCAGTAGATCTGATGCAGTTGTAAATTCTGCAGAGATCACTGATAAAAATAACCTTGAAGTACCAGATGATTTTTTTAATGACGAAATAACATGCAGTTAAATAGAAATCCTGTTTTTCATTTTCACAATTGTAACATTACCATAAACAATTAACATTAGATTAAATTAAATTTAAATATTTAAATAATTTATATTTTATGTTCATATGTAGTATTAGAAATACAATAAATAAAGTTTGAATGGTAATAAATGTTAATATAAAAAATGAAGCAGCTTATACTTAAATAATGTATAGCGTCCTTCGTATTAAAAAATAGTTTATGTACCGCGGGAGCAACGCACGGCATTCTACTCCCTTGGTGCGTAAGGTACTTCTTTGGCTAATAATTACTAGAAAAAATTCCATTTACTTGAAATATTTATTTAATTTTTTTCAAAACGAAGATAGTGTGAAAAGGTAACACCAGGTTAAAATTACCTTTATACTCTTGTATTGAACATTGTTTTTTTATACAACTTGTCAAAGCTTAATTTAGCGCATGCATTTTTATTCAAGCTCTCACAAATTTGAGCTTTGCGAATTAGAGTTTCAATAATTCTGTTTTTTAGGGCGACCACTTCCTTCTTTCGTTTACTTACTAATTCGAGTAGAACGACTTTAGCACAAAATCCCCTCTATTCGAAATTGTATAAATTAACGCGTTTCGCGGATTCGCAAGGAAGTCTTCGGTGAACTTTTGCCGAGCTACTTTAGAAGGAAACCATCCCGGTGTATTTGCGCTAGGATCGTTTCCTCGATTCCTTGAACGCGTTTCGAGAATAATATAGATTTCTAGCGTTTAAAAGAAATTGGCTGGCTAAAAGAAATCGTACATCCTGTAAATAGTTTATAGATTTTAATAAATACTTAATTAGATTAAAGGGTAGGGTACAGTCAAAAATCATCAAAATACTCAATTTTTTTTTATTTTAGAAATGTGTTCTAGAAGTATCAAAGAATATGTTAGTGTTACATGACGAATTTCTGAATTTTTATTTAAGGACCAATAAATCAGACCATCGACTTATTGGTCTTATTTTATTTATTAAAATTTATTAGGGACAGGATTTATTAAAATTTATTAAGGAACCATCATAAATAAGACCCGAACTAACGAACTTTCGGAAAATTAAATAAGATTAAACCGATCGAAACTCGACAGACTCACCTTGAGAGAGAAAGCGCGCCGCATCTGCCGAGGCGGTCGACTCCCAATACAATAGACAGCCGAGAAAACCTCTATAATTAAGAAACCTTGGGAAATTTAGACTATATGAAAAGTCGAAAGAAAGACATACACGCGCGGCCAGACCAAGAAAGAATGCGCTTATCGCAGAGGGTATAGGGTTGCATCCGGCCAACCGTCCGTCGCGAAGCCGAAGTGCGCACTTCTAAGCGCGTAAGAATTATATGTATAAGAGCGATGGAGAAAGAAAACTGAATATTTCAACTGCTATAAATCAAAGAGAAGATCTAAACTAAAGGGAAAATAGATATCTTAAGGAATGGAAAGACTCACGGGTTTAAGTCCAACATCTTCGATAATCCGAATTTAAAAACTAATAATCAAACAATAGACTCAACTAATTAACGACTAAAACCACGACAAAAAAAGGGAAAAGCAGTATGCGCTTAAACTAGGAAAATAGACCGAGTTAAATACAGACCGAACGCGGAAGGGACATTAAACAATAAAAGAATCGAACGGAAAATTTTCAAGCTCAATTTAGACCGAAGCTAAGCACACCCAACGAGCACAGAGGAATGCGCTTATCACGAAAGGTGTAGGGTTGCTTCCGCCGCGACTGCCCGCCGAGCGACAAATGTGCGCGCTTCTAAGCACATAAAAATTATGTGCATAGGAGCGAGAGAGAAGAAAGGGGATTTTATTAAGCGACCGAAAGACGATAAATAACCGTAACAACGTAGGGACAATATTAATACTTACAAACAATTGACTATGAGGACTGGTAGACATAATTAAAATCCATAAACGCTTAAAAAATCCAATTTAATTATTCGCTCAAATTGCCTAAAACCGGGAAAAGAAATTCTAGATTAATCACCTTTATTTTCTCGATCAATTTTACGTGGGTACAAAAATTACAATTTAAAACTAGAAAAGATGAGAAATACATTAAATTGGCATTCAAATCATAAACACCGATGCTTCTACAAACGTATATACGTACGTATGCATGCGAAGCAAAGGTAGGCCGGGAGGGGAAGTACGGCCAAAGCGCAGTGCTTAGGCACGGGGGAAGAGAGCACGGGGGAAGAGAGCACGGAGGATGGGAGGGAGGCAGCAAGGAGCCAAGTACGAAGGAAAGTCCGAACGGGGAGAAATGTTTACGTTGCATTTCTCCCCTATTTAAGATAAGGCCCGAACTCTCTCGCTCTCTTGACCGCCACCGCCGCATCAGTACGTGCCGTGCAGTCATCGAGCCAAGTGCTTCCGACTAGAACCGAAAGTAATTCCACGCATTTTCAAAAAAAAAAGTTCTTTGAAGCCAAGTCCGCGCAAGGAAAATTGTCAATCGCAGAAGTCCTGGGATCTTCAGAACCAGGGTAGAACAACTTATAGAACGAGGAACAGGCAATTCGTATATTTTTCAGTTAGCACGTTCATTAAAGTCAAAATAAAAAATTTTCAATGCTTAATTTTTAAATAATAAAACAAAAAAAACGACTTTTTAATGAAATTTTATAAAAATGAATAACGCTTTATTTTTTTAATTTTCTAATTCATAATACGAAATGTACTACGAAATACATAGTATGTGACGTCTGTGACGCGTCAGGACAGTCAGGATTCGACAATGAGAATGCACCTTAATGTTATGGCACATGTATTGTAATGTAACATGAACTGTATGTGCGTAGGCTACTACTATTTATTTCATTTGTTGACTTTATCTATTTATTTGTTCAAAATTAAGTTAATAAATGGAAATCATCATTCATCAAAACAAAATAGTTTACAGAAACTTACAAATAAAAAGTTATATTATGCTCTAAAGAAGAGAAAAATAGGTAATCTTGAAACTAATTTTAGAAATCCAGAAGAACCTATTGATTTAACTAGCATTAAAGAAGAAAGGCAAATTTTGTTTGTTAATTCTTCAGCAAGGAAGGACCTGCTTAAAAACATTGAGTATAATGAATGACTGAGTGAGTGGCTTGAAAATTTATCAAGTGACTATTATATATGATGAATGAAATTTTATATATCAGTTTATCTTTTAATAATAGTACATGGCATCAATGAGCACATAAATTTTACTCATTATATTGTACTCAAAGACAGAAAAGAAATCAAGAAGAATG
>JAWWEM010051099.1:0-10088 GCA_035582935.1 Ormyrus thymus
CCTATTTCAGAAGTGCTATTATCACTTATTGCTTAAGTTACTATTCACTTATTTAGAGTGGACGAGTTATAACTTATAAAATAAGTGTATATACACTCGGTTTAAGTGAATATTCACTTATTTGGATTTAGAGAGTAAATCTTGCAAAAGTTGTATTAAAGTTCGTATCATTATCTTCTAATAGCCTTGACTTGAAACATTCGAGGCACTAACCGCTTAAAAGCGAACCTCTAACAGATAAAATCCACAAAATATGTCTTCGTAGATCTTTTATGTTTGCTCCATGACTTTGCACCAGTATAAAAGTGAAAAGTTTTGTCCACATTTGCTTCCAGATTAATGTTTACCTACCATAAGCCGTTTCTCTGGGCGTCAAAGTGAAATTAATACCGTCGGGGTGAACAGCTACGCAACTTGGCTGAAGCTTACTTCTGATGTTTTCGTTTTCTGGTTTACCGAACGTGAATTTGGAAAACAATCCAGCAATTATGACAAAAGCGAAGCCCTGCACCAAAGTTTGACCAACGCAAACTCGTTTACCCGTAGAGAAGGGAATAAACCGCTGAGGCTTACAAATAATGCTCTTTCCGCAATCTTCCTTTAAGAATCTTTCCGGAATGAATGCTTCGGGGGAAGTCCAGAGATTCGTATCGACATTCAAAGCGTAATTGTTAAGAAAAACAACAGTGTCTTTCGGAATGAAATAACCGGCAATCTGAGAGTCGCAAACAGCTACGTGCGGGACGATCGGCGAGCTTGAGATGCGAAGAGTTTCCAAAATAACAGCTTCTATGTACCGCATTCTGCCTTTGTCGCTCAACGTAATGAACGGCTCCTCGCCATTTTTAATCTTTTTCGCCAAAAGCTCGTCGCACTCCTTCTGGATTTTCTCCTGAATTTTCGGGTTCAAAGAGGCGTAGCTAAGGACCAGCATGACCAAGTTACCAACAGCCGAATGTCCACCCAGAAAGTCTTCCAATTCGAACAAAATGTGCTCCCAGGATAACTGAATGTCTCCCCTCTCAAGATTGAAAAGCAGGGCGTCCGTGAAGTCATTGGTGATTCCATTTTTGAAGTCCTCGGTCTCGCGGCGAGGATCGATAATTTTCTCAAGGATGAACCTGCGGATGGTGGAAGCCCAGGTCCTCAAACGGCTCATGTGACCGACGTAAAAGAACTTGAGCCAGGGCATAAAGTCAACTGCGTATCCCTGGTTGATGTCCCAAAAGATCTCGTCGAAAATGCGCACGACCAGGCTGAACTCCGTGTCCGAGTAGTCGAAGCGCGTGGAGCACATGTACTCGGTAAACATGTTGCCCAGTGCAGCAAGAATTATAGGTTTCACCGAGCTCTTCCCTTTCAGGATCGACGTGTCTGCGTTCAGAGCATCGAGCAGACGGATCGTCTCTCTATTGGCTACTCGGCCCATTTTGGCGAATTCCTGGTCGCGGGGCGAGCAGTACTTGTAGGCGATTCGGCGACGTTCCTGCTGGACGTCTGACCAGTCGCACAGAGCTAAAGCTGGAAATAGAAAATAATGGCTTACATTAGTTTCGATTGGAATAATCGTGTTGAACTGTCGCCGAGTGCTGTTACCATAGACGGGCAAATGTAAATCTCGACAGTTTATATTCTCTTATATTCATCTTATTAACACTCGGTAGCAATGTAAAAAATCCAATAAAGATTTTAATGGCACTATTTTATTTTAATATTCATGAGTTGAGCTAATTATAATAAAATTCTTTAATTTCGTTACATAATGTAAAATACGTTATATAAAAGTCCAAAGTATTAGATGATGACTCATTAAAAGATTAGAATATGTTCTAGCAGACGAAATTATTCTAATATGCATGTACAAGAAATAAGATATCACGTCTAGCGGTGGTTTAAACTTGACCCAAAAAAGTATCAGATCCCAGAAGTTGTTCCGCATTCTAGGGACATTAAGTATAAGCGAAGAAGAAGAAGACCTGACCGAAGTTAATAACGAAGTTGGATGTACAGAAAATTTCACAATATTTATGGTATTCGCTGAACGTCACCGAATAATTAGTGTCTTTTCTAATTCAGTTTCTTAAGTTTGGCACTACGTTTTAAAAACATCGATACAAAAAGACCTCGTAAGTGAAAATTACGAAAAAGATGTGTTAAACTTGAAAAAAATCAGGACTTGAATTGGTAGTTATACAAAAACTAATGACGATCGCATCATCTGAACAAATAATAACTAACGAAACGCTACAATCGAACTACGAAACCTATTTCATTCATTCATTCAATTTAATTTAATAAATTACCATTTCTAAATTTAACGCGTCCAAATCGAACATCTACAAGGCGCATAGCCACAGACCGGCGGCGGCAAACTTTTTGCAACGCAATAATAAAATATTGCGTAATCCCCCGCAACTGAACCTCGCGAAAGAATTCCGACTGTCCCGTTTTCCGAACGTTGACAGACGTACGAAAGGCGCTCCTGATTCCTCGATCGGATAAGTAATTCAACTATCGGTTTCGAACCGGCGTATATCGTTCGTCGATTATCGGCCGAAGGGAATTCCGCAAACCTCATGCATTCGAGATCGCCGCGGCCAGACAACGATCTCTCTCTCTCTCTCTCTGAATTCGTGCAAGGGAAATGTTGGCGCCGTGAGGCCTCACGAGGAGGCCGACGAGTGTCTTCATGGTTAATTCGCCCGTAAGAGTGACTTTTACGGGCCCGTCTCGCTTCCTGCTCCCGATGCACGCCGCCGCACGCCGGAGAGCGAGGCGAAACGATGATCGCACTTGCGCGTCACAAGGCTCGCACGTGCCCGAGAGCGCGCGAGGCTCTCGGGCTCTGGATCGCTTCTCCAAGGGAGATGAAAACGAGCGGGACTGGGGTGGAGTGCCTCGTTTACGCTCCCGCGGCTCGAAATTCGCGCAGGCTCGATCGACCGCGCTTCATGGGACGCGTCCCCGATCGTCGGACCGTAAATAGACTACTTGCTCGACAATAACATCTACCGCAGAAATAGACCGCTCTCTTATCTCCCGAGAGAGCGGGTTAAGAAGCGCGCAAGAATGGAACGAACGAGCGAACGACCGAGAAGATTCGCACGTAGAGGAGGGGTCGGCGACCCAGCGCTCTCTCTCTCTGTCTCGCGGTCATCATCGCTGCACCGATTTTCCTCGTGACGTCAACGCGACGACGCGACGTTCGCGCGTAAAAAGTAAAAAGTGAAAAAAAAGGAAAAATCCAGACGCGAAAGAAAAAGCGACGCAAAAAGAGAAAGGCGAGAGAGAGAGAGACGCGCGCCGGCGAGGTGAGCTAACGATTCTCGAAGATTCAATCGGTTTCTTAGAACGCGGCTCGCCCCCCCCCCCGCGGTGCGTCTCGCGCGCGCGCGCGCGTGCTCGCCGCCGTGCACGCGTGGCACACAAGTGAATTTGTGCGAGGCGATACCGTTAATCCAGATCCCGCGGCGGCGATTGCACGAGAATGCGGACGCTTAATGAAAATAACAGTAAGCGCGCGCCGCCGATCTGTACGATCCGCGGCGGCCGGCTTAGGCGAGAGTCGCGCTCGTAATGTATACGCGGGTCTGGCCGACGTGCGTTACCGCACAGTTTTCGGTGAGTCACTTGTTTATCAACCTAATTCAGAGCGCGAGGATAAAGAACCACCTCGGTTTTTCCCCCCTCGTCTGAGCTGCTGCACCGGGGCTTTCTTGCGTTGCGAGCCCGCGCGCAATGGAAAGTGCGCGCGGCTGGTAACTGTAGTGTGTTTACGAAGAAATTCAAAATTCCGGGGACGACGCCTTCCTTTTTTTTTTGTTTTTCGTCGGAGGATCGAGCCGAGAAGCGCGCGGTGCGGGTTTTCGCGTTTTTTATTAACGCCAATTCGGACAGTCGGCAAAGGCGGAGGCTCTGTTACGGTTCGGGCTGGGAACTTTCGTTTTTTGAGATTGGAAAAATTGCGTCATTGTTGGAAATGGAAAGATCGAGGCTTGGCGAAGTGTTCGCGTGTGAAGTGGTGTAAGATGTGTTTAGTCAGACAGACGCGGTATTTACAGGCCTGCCGCGTGCGTTGTTTATTAACTTTTGCGAATGTTTTTTGCTACTCTGCTCGTCGAGGCGGATCGATGATTTTTCAAAGAAACGCTCAGATTTTTAAACTCTTTGCAGCTACGTCGTAGCCCTCGAGGAGGGGAAATGAGATTTTTACCTTTGAATAATTTGCAGAATCAATTTTTTAAACATTCTTCGGTGGATTACTTCAACTGCAATTCGAATAAATATCGAGCAACATTTAACCAGTCTTTGGTTTCAAAGCTAGCCATTTACTTTTTATGATGAAAAATATGATCGAACTGCACCCTGCGGCCCTTTTAACAAGTGAATTAAGCTGATTTAAATTAGAAAAGTGGGCTGAAAGACCTTTCGTTACTAATCGTTCTGTACCGTAATTTGCCTTAATCAGTGCCGTTTAGTATAGAGTAGATTTGCGTTGTACACAAAGTCATTAAAAACTATATTACTAAAAGCCGCTGCGTCACTAATCGGACAAATTATTAAAAGCAGTAGGTAAAATAAATTGATTTCTGACGTGCTTCGATATCAAATGCATTATGAAAACTTAATTTACTACATCATCAAATTTAGTATTACATATTAATTTTAAATATTGGTAGTCTATATGACACGTAATTCTTCGCACCGAGTTTCAAATTCGCTTTTCCAAGTAATCCGCCAAACTAAACATAACAGCCGCGGAAGGCGACACTCGCGCAAAACGTCATTTTTTTTAACCAAAGACGCCTTTATTATTAGACCCGAACGAGCCTCAAAAAGTTCATCCCAAAACTGTCATTACCGCAACAAAGATAACATTAGGCTGTAATTAAATACCGCCGTCGTCGAGCGGTCCGCTCGTCCCGCCCAAGTATACCGCGGGGATCAACGATTGTTAAACGGCGCGCGTCCCGCGGCGGCTTGTCACAACGTTTCGCCGAAATAAAAATCCTCCCCCCGCTCGTGGAGAACCGCAGGCGCGCACCGCATTATATTCGATAGCTTGGCGACTTTCGAAAGCCGCGCTCTCTCGTTGCGGCGCACAAATGCAAAGGCGAAGCCAGACGCGCGTCGATCGTGCAAAAATCGTCGCAAAAGGGAAACGACTCGCCGCGCGCGCCAGACTTAAGGTCGAAGATCTTGCTCTACTTCGATTCGTTTCGTCGATCATATCGGCGCGCGGGGATATTTCAGAGCCGCCGGCGAGAGAGATGGTTACGGAACGGGAATACGTAAGAGTCCGTCCGGTTTGTATACGCGGAAACAGTTACCTCTCTCTCTCTCTCTCTCTCTCTCTCTCTCGAGTCGCGACGGCGGCGCGATTGTTTGAAATTTAGGCGCTTGTTTTCAAAGTTGCAATGATTGCTTATTCGCATCTCGCTCGCGTATTATATAATCAAACAGAATTTCGATCCGCGTGTTCTCGATGCGTGCACGCGCGAGTATCTGAATCGCGACGAATATCCGGGGCCCGCTGCTCATAAATTATAGATTCTCCTCGATTTCCAGCACCAGAAATCAAGCACAAGCAATACGTCTCGCGGTAGGAGCCAGGAGCTTATCTAACCCGGCCGCGACAAAGTCTTCCGCGACTCCCGGCTGGGATCGACTCCCCCTCGCGCCCGGCGTACTAACCCCGGAGTCTCGCAACTCCGGGCCCCGAAACTCTGACGGGAAGTACGCGAATCGCTGGCCGGGGGAATCCGCGCGAGCCTCGGCGCGTAGCGAGAAGAGCCTTTCCCTCTCTCTCCTCTCGAGAGCTCCGCAATCCAGATTGATAGCGCGCCGAGACGAATCGGGTCATTGCCAAGCCGGAGCGCTTCAATAACGCTCGTAACTCACCGAATCGGCGGGGAGGCGGTGCACCCGGGTGCCCGCGGGAGGAAGGCTATTTTTACACGGGCGGTCGTTTTTCCGCCTCGCTCTCGAGTTCGAGGGGACGGACTTCTTTTCGTTTTGGCTCGGCGAAACGCGCAGCAGTACAGTGCCATTAAAATCCGGCAATTCCTCGCTCGTTAAACGACGAGCGTATACGTGTATATACTCACAGTTGTTGCGGTCGCCGCCGAAGAGTTCATGGAACCTCATGAAGTCCGGTCTGCCGCCGAACTGGATGCCCTTATTCAGCAGGACCTCCTTCATCATGTGAAAATTGCTGACGACGACGCATCTCGCGCTGCCCAGCCGTATCTTGTAGATGTCGCCGTACTCCTCGGCGAGCTCGGAGAAGGCCTTGAACGGGCCGCCCGGGTGATTGAGCTTGTGCAGGCTGCCGATGAGCGGGTAGCCCTTCGGGCCCCTCAGCACCTTGTAGCCCCTGCGCTCGCGCTTCGGCTTGGTGAGCGCGAGCCAGGTGAGCAGGACCGCGCAGAGAGTCGCGGCGACGCTGAACAGGACCCAGAACGCCGACAGGCCCGTGTTTACTCGCTCCTCGTGCATTCCTTCGCCGCGCCGCTTTAAGTTCAAGGACAAGGACGCGGATCGCGCAACTTCTATTGAGCCGGAGCCGAGAGGGTGGCCTTCACCTTATATACCCTCTCTCGCTTATTTTCAAGCGCGCCCGCAAACTTCGGAGTATCCTTCGCCGTGCGGATCTCTCTCTCTCTCTCTCTCTTTCTCTCTTGGTGGGCAGCGGCAGCGTTTGTTAGCGCTGACGGGCGGGAGAGCGTTTTCTGGTCTTTTTGGTTGAATGACGCTTTGCGTCTGCGGCTGCGATGATGTCAATGTGGTTTGGGTCGGAAGCTGCAAAAAATTATGCAAATATCGGTGAGGAAAATTTTTCCCCGTAACTGAGATTTGTTTTTTTTTAAACGGGAAACAGTACTTGCGATGGGAGAAATAATGTTTGTTGATAAAATGACCGAAGTAAAAATGTATGTAATTTTTGAAACATCAAAATAAAAAGGATTTTCAAAATGCATTCCAAAATTAAACCAAGTACAAGTTGACTATATCGTCTTTTGAAAAATTTTACATTTGTCATTGTAAAATAAATTTCGCTTTCTTGCGTACATATCGAAAATATGTTTAGTCAGTCTGACTAAATAAAATAGTTAGAATGACTCGAAAGTGTATACGTGCAATCTGATAAATTTTTAATATTTAGCCTCAAAATCTGTTTTTTAGTCTGACAACATTTTCAATGGTCTCTGGTTGAATTTCTTTAAATTAAAATGTAACAGGAAATTTTGTTAAGTTTACGTTTTCAACTATAAACAAACTATATCTATACGTACAAAAGTTTTCTAACGGTACAGATTTTGAAATTAAACAGTTTTTACAATTAAGTAACGACATTTGTAAAATGTAATTTAGTTCAAAATCAGAGCGCAAGTAACTATTTACCGTTTAAACAAATAAAGAAAAAAGTAGAAAAAAAAAACATTGGCGAAAATAACAAACGCGTCCAACATAATTCCGCACAAAAAAGTAAAAGCATAGCTCGCGACTTACCTGAAGTTCGAAGATCGGCTCCTCTCAAAAAAAGAAGTGCCCAACCCGACCGGTCGAAGTCCCGTCTCTCTCCTCGCACAAACGGAAAAAACAGCTTAGAGCCGCGAATCGGCGCAAATAAAAGGAGCCTCAAAATAATTGCGAGTGCGAAGCCCCGGTTCGGCCTCCGCTAGTCAGTGGTGCGCTCGCGACAGTAGCCTGTGATAATGTAAGTGTCGGTGAAAAGTTTTGGCTTTTAAAAGCACGGCCGCGCGTATGCCTCCGTCTCTCTCTCACTCTCTCTCTCTCTCTCTCTCTCTCTCTCTCTCTCCCCAGTCTGGCACACAGTCGCGTGCGCGTGCTCGCCGCAGCCTATCAAATACGCGCAGGACACTTCTCTCTCTTGTGCCCGCGATGTATAGCCGAGACTCTCCTCCGAGAGCGGGGAGAGAGAGAGAGAGAGAGAGAGAGAGCAACGGCGGCGGCTCGGCTCGACGGCAAATAACCAGGCGAGACTTATCCACGGCAGGATCGCGCCTCTGAGTGGCTCGCCCCGGTACTCCTCCGAGGGGACCTATGGCAGTAGGAGGAGGAGACTGTCCGACGACGGTACCGTTAGAAATACTCCACCGGATGCGGAGAGCACCGAGCGAGTAAGCGAGAGAGAGAGAGAGAGAGAGAGAGAGAGAGAGACCAACACTCGCTCCCCCCTCCCTCCCTGTCTCTCGCCGTCGGTCCCTTGCTCGTATTTTTCTCGCCCGGGTGCAGTACTCCGCGCGCGCACTTTCTTCGCTGCACGGCGGCGGCGGCGGCGGCGGCGCTTGGAAATTGCACTTGTGTGGGTGCACACGTACGCGTATACGTACACGCGGGCCCCGCTCGGCGATTTTGCCATTTATCTCACGTCCGCCTCGGTTTTCTTATCCTTGAGCGATTGCCGATTAGCATTTCGCGTATGCAGTTTCTTCCTACTTTGCAACGTCCCGATCGACGATCGGCGCGCTCGCGCAGGCCGTCCTGTCGGGACGCTCGATCGGAGTCGCGGGATTTCATTAATGAAGCGCGCTGCCGCGACTGGAGTACGCGGCTAATGCGGGCGATGGAGCAAGAGAGCGAGACCGCGAGAGTCTCGAGACTTCGAGAGCGATAATAGCTGGAGGGAGAGTTGAGCTTTGTCTAAGAGTAAACAGGCGAACGAGCCAGATTTCGGTTTTTTTTTCGCTCGGCGTACGTAATCTGCTAAGTGAACATGTTTGTTTTGTGGAAAAAGTAGGGAAAGGAAGTCTCGGTGTAATTCAAAGAATATTAAAATGTATTGATATTCAAGTTCAAAATGAAAAGTCGCTTGTCGCTTGAGTAGCATTCAATAAAATATTCAAGAAAATTTTTCCACAATGTCCTCGTAGAAAAATAAAAGCTTTTTATCCATGTAATCTTTACCATTACGAAGTCCAAATCTTTGGTACAAGACTCAAAATGCTTCTTTAATTAAGCACTCGAATCTTATCTCTTAAAACTGATTGCACTGCTTCCTTGTGCCTGTTTTTTTCCAAATTTTAAAAGCTACCCCTTATCGTGAAAGGAGCGTGATTCTTTTCCTTAACGATCTTTATTAAACTGAATTTTTCGCCGATGCTGCAGATAGCCGTGAAAACAAGCGAAATCTTCTGCAAACTAACCTTGGCAGTATATTATTTACTTTTAATAAGTCGATCGAATCATTTATACTCGATGTGTTTACGATTTGAATTGCTAACAATATTCATCTCTCTCGGCTAAGGTGAATAACAGACATACGAATGTTTTCCTTTCGACCGATAGTACTGTTCATTGCGTTCTCGGATATATTTATCGCAATTAAACACATTTTTAATAAAAAAGAATTAAGAAACGACCAAACGAGTAGAATTTAGATTTCTTAATGGATTTAATCATTAGGAAAGAGTGTCTTGTGCCTTAAAACGATAATAGAAAAATGCCTCGAGAAATTTGTTAAGAAATCATTTTTAGGAAAAGCGTGTAGATGATTAAGAACGTAAAAGACATTCGAGACTCCAAGTTATAATATAAAAGGGGATGACGTCAATAAGGTTGTAGCTTTAAATAAGTCCTATATCATATTAGGATGACCATTTTTTTCCTTATGAAATATTTGAAACTATTGAATAATACAGAGAACCCATAATTATTCCCCAAAACTCGCATTAAAACGGTATTTTCAATTGATTCAACGCGGTTGGCAAAATGTATTAGCTTCTATATTTATAACAATGCCAACAACTCACATAACATTTTGCACGGGAATGAAATAAATTCGCTCATGCATGTATAAAGTACATAAAAAAGGTTAAAGCAAAAATGAAAGATTTATTTTCGATGTTGCTTGGAAAGTTACGAGCGTATAAATAAGAATACCCGATAAGAGCGATTTTTTTAACGTCGTCCAGCATAATCGCAAAGCGATTTAACGGGTAATCTGGAAAAAAGGACCGGAGGGAAGGAAGGAAAAGGCACGAGGCGGCACCCTGTCGGAAAAACCTGGTAAAATGGTGCAAATACACACATATAACCCGATACCGGTATCGGGTTATATGTGT
>JAWWEM010051100.1:0-10082 GCA_035582935.1 Ormyrus thymus
AACCGTTCCAAAAAACGTTTCATTATGACCGGAAAACTGGCCATGTTTTATGGCCATTTTGTAGATTAAAAATTCTATCAGGGAAGCGATCGATAGTAATCGAGAAAAGAATTCAGCTGTGCATTATCTGTATACTACTTTAAAAATTTATTATTGCAAGTTTTTTATTCCAGCAAATAAATTTAACCGATAGAACCATAGCATAAAAAATCATGATCATTTTCAACAAAAAAATCTAACAAAAGTTTGCGAAACGAAAAGTGAATGAAAAAAAGATAAAGTATTTAAGAATAGAATGGAACAAACTATTTTCCACCGTAGCGTGATAGTGTGTGAAAAAAATAAGGAAATGATAAGTAGAAACAAAAAAAGAATTACAATGGAAAAATGGAAAGAATATTGAGGTCCGATAATAAGTACACATAAAATTTACGTGCATTGAAATCAGTGGCTCGAAAAAAACATTGGACCAGATAAAATATGCGTACTACAAAAAATAAAATGCAAAATCAAGCTAAAAATTCATGTTTAAATGATTTTTAAAATTATTAAACTTATAAATATAAGAATATTTAAAAAAAGTAAATAAACTATTTATTATTGCTCGTCCCATTTAAAGTACGAAAATAAGCGAGGACTATTTATATAAAAATAAAGTTTGGGTAAGAATAATAGACTCATCTTTAATACTCTTAATAATAACGGCGAATAATAGAAACTGTTTCTGAGACTGAACTCTATTTCAGCGAGTACAATTATATACCCCACCTTGGATTTATTATTTCTCTCATTTTTCCAGCCGCATTGTTCCCATTAACACTTGTTCTGCCGGTTGCGACAAACTCGCGCTGCAGTGCTCCTCGCTGAGGGAAGCAACTATTCCGCGCCGCTGAAACAAAAAAAGAAAGAGATCAGTGAACTTGGGAAAATGTATTTTTAAAATTAGAGCGACCGGAAACGACGCATCGCAGTTAAACGAACGGAGAAATGCAGGCGCTATATTAAGGTCAAGGTGCGTTTTTTCTGTCTTTATATACGTCGCGCTCCAATTCAAATTTATTCCAGGTTTCACATTTAAAGCGCGAATCGTCTCCCCGTGAATTCCTTAACTGAATGTCGCCGCTTTACGAGATATTAGTTTATTAAAAATAAATTTCTCTTCGGCATTTACTTTTGTAGCAGGAATGCGTTTGAATATTCTGTAGATCTAGGTCAACTTTGCCAAGACTGATGTACCGGAATAAGACGTGTTACCGTACAAAAAACCGCTGCCAATTCATTGGCACTTAGCTCCAATATTATCTCTGAGATTCATTACAAACAATCGATTTCAACAACACAATTTCAAACTATTCTATATTTAATTAACTATTTATTTTTATATTATTTTATTTTTATATGTCCATTTTAGAATTTAATGAACAGCAAACAAAATTTAAATAAAAATTTTGTTTTGGAATATTTACAATTCTAAAAAAACAAACTTTGTGCAAGTCGTATAAAAAAATAATGTCCAATACAAGAGCGTAAAGGTGATTTTAACCTGGTGTTACCTTTTCACACTATCTTCGTTTTGAAAAAAATTAAATAAAAATTTCAAGTAAATTTTCTCTAACAATTATTAGCCAGAGAAAAGTAATTTTTTTTATTTTGGTTGAACTTTATTGCTAAAACTAATGTAAAAAATCATAATAAAATAGTAATAATATATTATACTATTTTATTTGTTGTATATATAATCGCGATACCATATATAATTTACAATCGTTATAAAACAAAAACTAGAAGATGAACTTCAAAAATTCTTTTTAATTTGAAAGTTTAGTTAAAGACGAAACAAATAAGTGATAAATTGAAAAAGACCGATTATTCACAAAGATACAGCTATTCAAAAAATTGAAAAAAAAATAATAAAACCTTAATATCTTTTGAACTAATAAGTTTCATAAGCAGAAAAACTATACAGCTCGGAACATACAAAAGATCTACCTTTTCCCAAAATTTCAAATAATTTGAAGCCTTTTTACTCCCGTAATCATTGGACATAGAAAACTAATTTTTTTCAATTTTCAACTTTTTATTCAAAAACTAATTGACAAAATGACTTTAAATTTTAACAGATTATAGCTATATATATTCTTAATTACAAAAGATTTTTTCAGAGCAGTTGATAATTTAATTTAAGAGTTCATAAGCTTTTAAAAAAAAAACACGTTTTTGTTAAAAACAAAAGAACCATAAGAACTAGAATTTTTTCTCTGAAATTATAGGTATTTTTATGCTCTTTAAAATGGTCTTTGTTTGCTTCAAATATTTCAATTCTATCATTAGAAAAAAGCAAAATTAAATTTTTTGAAAATCGAGAATTTGCGATAAAACGAAACCAAATAAGCTAAACAAAAAAAGATTTTTTCACAAAAAGAAAGCAAAAAAATGAGCTGTGAACGATGAAAACCCGTTCAGTAGAAACTGAGATCCAGGCGTAGACATGCAGGCACGCACACACAGACACACACGCACGCACAACCATATAGACATTTTTCAAAAACCATTTATTCTTGTTCCTGACACTTTAAAATACAATTATAACAGGTTTTTCGAACAACTCCACAAATTAGAATCACAAACCGTTATTTTAACTGTTATATACGCAGATCAAGCTTTGAAAAATATTTTTTGCATCTTGTTTTTGCGACAAAAGTAATAATTATACTTTTAAAAATTTGAATATCTGAAAATTTGAAAAAAAAATTTGAAAACTTGAATCATCAAAGAGAATTGAAAATTTAGATCTCGCAAGTGTTTCTTTTAGTTAAGCCTTATGTGCAGCTGCAACGGAGTGTCTTATAATTTTGGATAAGGTCATTTTCTTTTTAGTTTCACCGAGCTTCATACTTCCAAGTTTTGCGCAATATAAATAATAAACGGCAGGCATTTATTTATAAAAATAAAAGGCAGCCTACAGCGAGCAAAAAAAGAGCCAATCGATCGAAATTTCCAGAAATATTTTCATTTCTATTCATTCCATCATTTTCATCAATTTCCATGTTTTTATTTTGGGCGAGTGATTAATCCTAAACATTATTTTTTATTTAAAAAGATTTCATTATTCAAAAATTCAGATACTCTGGTAGCAGCGTTCTGATAATATCACGAAATTATCGTTAAGTTATAAGACCATAAAATAGTTCGATTTTTTAAAATAGCTTTTAAATTCTGATATCAATTCAGATTTTCTGATTTCTGATTGGCAATAAGCTCCTTTATTCTGTAAAAGATCTAGTCTTACGTTCAATTGCTGGTAAAAATTGCAATGTGAATAATCAAAGTATAGGGATTGCATCTTAAATGTGCTTGAATTTGAGTATTCATATAGTAATATTTATGGGTTTAACAATTTTTTGAAATTCAGAATAATGCGGAAATAAAAGTATAATAATTTTTTAAGACTGACAAATTTTTTATACAGAAATGATAAGAGCTAGTCATATGAAAAAGTTGTAACAAACTTTTTTTGTTTAAAATGCGAAAAAGATCTGCTATTTTATTACATTTTTCCTGAACTAAGAATATTTCTTATTTATTTATAAAAATTTTTTAACAAAAATTTATTTTGTCCTAATAATAATGACAACAACGGTTTAAGTTCTGGAGCCATTTATGTTTGTAATTTTTAATTAATTAATTAATTAAAATGATTTAAGTTTTCATAAGAATCATTATGCATTATAGACACTATTGTAATGCATATTGTTATGAAATAATTTAATTAGAAGGATATAAACTAAAAATCATGTTTACTTATTTGTTTACTTACTCATTATATTAAACTGTCAAGGACAGTTAAGTTTTTGTTATAATATTCTTTATAATTAAAACTATTCAGCGCGATTATTTAATTAATTTAATTGTATCAGGGGTTGCATGGAATTTCAACATTTAGAAAGTATCTAGCGATATTAATTATTATCTAACGATACCGAGGTACTTTTACACATAAATAACTTGTACCAAGATTATTAATTAACATTCATCCAATATATACTACAAAGAAATTTCATTATTAATTATCTTCATAGATTGCTCTGTAAGAATTAAAAAAAATATAATATAACTATATAAACTGGAAGTATTGTATGATTTTGGAGAATAGAAAATGAATAATTAAAATTTGATAATGATTCAAAATAAAGGAAAGAGTGGGCTTACTTGATGGAAAAAAGTTTTTAGATTTATTTATACAATCCAAAATTAAAGGATGTATAATTCGGTTGGTATAAATGAAAGGATAGAGATCCGTAGATGCAATTGCGCGCGTAGCAATAAATATAAATATAATATAAATCTCCGAATCGCAATGCAATATATATAATGTAATATACAAAATCTCCGACCGAATGCAATAAAAACACTGAAATATGATTTCATTTGTTTCTTAACTTTGCATTCCCTCACGCTCTTATTAGAGCCACTTGCGTTTCCAATATACAGCTCTTAAAAAAATATTAAAATGATTTGATTTTATAAGGAAGGATTTGCGTGATTAATTGAAAAATGAACAAAAATATATGAAATATTTTTGAAAAACAAATCATTAACAAATAGTTTTAACTTGTATAATATAATAAATTCGCTAGCTAATTTTTTAGCAGCACAATTTTATTAAAAAAATAATCGAAAATATAAAAAAGAAGAGTAGCAATCTTAAAATAGAACAATTTATTTTAAAATGTTTTATTTAACGTTAAGAAGTCGATTCATTAACTGTTTAATAATCTTATTTTTAAGCTTAATGTTTATTTTAGATTTGATTAATATAATATTATTTATATGTTAAACATTATTTGTAATTACTTCCGTGATACTAATATGTTACTAAAATTTGAAAAAAACAAGCATTTTCATATAACCTTTATTATTATTAAGAGAGGATAAAAAAACAAGAATGTTACAAAATTATGAAGTAGCGAGTAACATTAAATTTTTGCCGTCTGGGTTTGCTATGTCGTACGATTACTTTAACCTTTACGCTGCTGGATAGTCGATATATTGACGCGATCTATGATCAGAAATTTACCAACCCCAGGTTAGAATCACTTTATTGCTTTTGTATTGAATGATATTTATATTATACGACCTTTATAAAGTTTGATTTAGCGTATGTATTTTTATTTAAGCTTGCGCGAAATCGAGCTTTGTGCATGGTTTTAAAAATTCTGTTTTTTTGGACTTTAAATTATTCCAATAACAAATTTATATTTAAATTTTGTTTGCTGTTCATTCATTTCTAAAATGGGCATTTAAAATCAAATAATACAAACGAGATAATATTGGAAGGATAAATTAGTTAGGAGGAAGCTAAGTGCCAATGAATTTTAAATTGTATAAAATAAATTTGAGTAATTATTATATTATTTATATTTTTTAATGTTTCTAAGCATTATCCAGCGCGTTTCGCGAGTACTATCTTTTTTTAGTTTATGAATGCAAATTTTCTTTATAATTTAGTTTTAATTATTTTAAATGATAAAATAATTAGATAATTTTTATAAAATAAAGAAACAGTTATTTTTCTATTTTAATTAAATTTAATTATTTAGTTCGCTCAATTCTTACAGACCAATCAAAAGCAATCTTTAAATGCTTCACAACATCCAACCATGTTTTTTCAAAGAGAGAAAATTTAATTTAAATGTTAAATAAAAATAAATAATTACACATGCTTAATCAAGCACAAATTTTTTTTATTGATTATATCTACTTTTTACAAATAATAAACTTAAACTATATAAGCATTATATTTACAAGTAAAAGTTAAATATCGGCGCGCCTCTAGTATAAAAACTGCTCGTAAACAACTGTCATTTCTGGTCTGTTCTTTGCTAATTCTTCTGTACACTCCTTTGATAACAATATAAACAATATAAAAAATATGTCAAATTCGTCTCCTGCTGTGGAATCTTTCACTAAATCAGCATTTTCGGGAGTTAATCTATTTACATATTCTTTCAAGTATTTGTTCACTTTCATATTTTTGTCAACACATGTACCTGTAGCTAATTCAAATAAAACAATTCCAAAACTGTATGTATCTACTTTTGTAGAAAGAATCTTTTCGGTGACGAAATCTTCAGCCATATATCCTTTGGTACCGTATGTATTATTGAGCTGAAAACAAATTTGATGTGTTAATTCAGTGAATTGCCGAGAAATTATAAAAATTACAGGAAATAGTTATAATTACACGCAGAGAATAATATAGTAAAAATTACCGTGACAGTACAATAAAAATATGATAGGATAGGTTACGGAAGCAATGAATGCAGAATGCTTCTTTTTAACTTTAGATATAATAAATTTCTTATAGTCGAAATTAATTTTCATAAAAAAAAAGGTGATTTTATTTCAGTTAATAATTTTTAACTGAAATTTTATCATGTTACCATATTTTTGACCGTGCTATCACTTTCAAATTTAACTCGATTTAAATAATTTTTGTTATAAGGGGGTTTACCCAAGAATACTGTGGTTTTCAGAGTAATTTTGATGGAAAATTTTGTCTGAGTACTACTTCTTTTTTTCATTAACCGACTGATCTCGATTGATCAATAGCGAAAGTAAAAATCATAAGAACAGTTTGATAATATTTAACATCATATCCTTATAAATTTTATTTTTATGACTGAAAATCCGTAATTTGCACTAGTAAAATTTGTGTTATTTAAAATGTATATAGTTGTGCAATAATTTTTACCGTGTTATCTGTGTAAATGTTATATTAAAAATAGTATTATTTACAAGAAATAGATATAAAAATTCATACAACAGTCATTTAGGGTTATGATTACCGTTACTTTTTCGGTAAAATTTACTATATTATTTTGTGCGTATAAGAAATAATATATTACGCCCCTAGGAAGAGAAAGAATTGACAAGCTCATAACCCGTGTAAATTGACACCCGAGCCGAAGACGAGAGTGTCAAACACGAACTATGGGCTTGCCATTTTACCTCCCGAGGAGCGTATACTATTTTTTTGCCTAACAAGGCCAAAAATACAACGTTCGATCTTGATCCAACGCTGGGCAAGAAAGTGTGGTACTTTTGGCCCGTTAGGCAAAAAACTAAATTATAAATATAAAATTATAATTCAGAAAACTTACTTTCAAAAAGTTATCAGAAGAAGTCTCCCGGGCTAATCCAAAGTCTCCGATTTTCGGCTCAAAGTCTTTATCTAACAAAATATTGGCAGATTTAATATCCCCGTGGATTAAAGGTCTTCCAAGTATCGTATGAAGGTACTTCAATCCACGAGCTGTTCCTTTTCCTATATTATATCTTTGACGCCAAGAAAGAGGCAATGATCCTCCTTTTAAGAGCAGTCGATCTTCTAAGGAACCATTACTCATGCGTTGATAAAGAAGACAAGGTGCTTCACCATCTATACTGTACGCAAATAAGGGTAAAATATTTTCATGTCTTAATGAATCTAAAACTGTTATTTCTCGAAACGGTTGCTTCAATTGAGAATAAAAATCTTTATAATTTCTTGGTTTAAATCTCTTAATAGCAACTTCAATATTATTCCACACAGCACCTACAAAAAATGAAAATCGGTATAATTTTAAATGAATTAAAATTTATGAAATTTATTATATGTAAAAATCAATTTAAAGTTATACAAATTTATACAAGTTATAATAACCTTTATAAACATTACTGAATCCTCCTAGACCTAATAAATTTTCTTCTTTCCAATTGTCTGTTACTAAAGCCAATTTGGAGTAAGGAACTAGAGGGAGTGACGTTGACATTACAAACTTCATTACGTTAGCATATTCCAAGTCTGACAGATCGTCGCGATTTATATTTTCAATAAATACATTCATTTTAAAAAGAAAAAATTAAACTTGAGCACCGACACTCAATTTTAGGCTTCTGACAAAACTGTCGAACACAAGACTGACAAAGCAGCACTGATTTTTCTGGATCGGAATAAAAAATTAAACTGAAGCACTGACACTCAATTTTAAACTCTCCAAGACCGATGTTGAACGCAAGACTAACGAAGCAGCACTGATATTTTCAAGCCCTATGAATCCATATTTATAGAAAATTTGGTTACATTTACTTGTCCCTTAACTAATAGTATTTTAATTGCTTGAACCATGAAGCACGTGCAAAAGATAGATTTAGGAATGATATTGAAAAGGTTTTACAACTATACTTAAAGATGGGATTACCGAGCTCTCCGTCGGTTCTGCTTTCTGAGCCGTCAATTTATCCAGGTATGTCTCGGATCAGTAGAAAAGATTCGCATTTTCTCATTTAAAAGGAAATCTACTGTACCTAAGATTAACCCTCATAGCCGGTTAATTGTTTGACGAAATTCACATTTTGCTTAATGACCGAAAATATTTTGTAAATGTATTTTTTATTTTTGTTTATTTCTTCTTCTTAAGAGAAAGCGTTACAAAGCAAAACTGGGATATATGATAGATACAAATACTTTTATTGTTTCTGTTGATGTTATTTGTAAAATAAGAACAGTGTACAAGTAGAAATATATTTATAAGTAAATTTATAAATTTCGTCACTTATAACCTAACAAGCCTTGGAATAACGTTATATAAGTATAAAAACTTTAAGAAGTAACTTGCTGAATATCAAGAGTAATTCTGATGTATTAAAACATATTTTTTTAAAAAACGTATAAATACCATTTTTATAATTATAATAGCTATTTACAAAAAGTACATGCATACCACTAAACTCCTATTTTTTTTGAGAAAGAGAAGCAAAAGGGTTTTTTATTTTGCAAATCTTATCGCCCGTTGTTTCCATCGAAATATAGATATACAAAGCTGTACAATTAAGCTTTAACTCTCAAATATCGCATGTTAAAACTTACAGAATATGGGCGCTAAGAGATTACAATTTTTTTAATTATTTATGAATAATAGCTTCACAATTTGAAACTTTACATTTTAAATTTTAAACACAACTTTAAACTATCATATTAGCTGAATATTATGAATGTAAAATGCGTCATTTCAAGAAAAGCAACATTCAAATAACTAAAAAATTAGTAATGTGACATTATAAGAATCTGCCTACTTATTTGTAAATAATACAATAAATTAGCATTATTGTAATTATAAGTCCACTTTTCTTAATATATATATTCGATATTCTCTCAAATACCCAAGACAATAATGATTTATATGCTACCTAAAAGTGCTGTACAAATTACTCCTGGCCGTACGTGCTCCAAACTTATTTTTCTGGATGATCTTTAATGACCAATATTAAAAACTAATTTCTCGTATATACCTGGATCTGATAATTTTAATGTTCCGACTTTTTCCAACATTGACCCATCCAAATGCAAAAATAGCCCTACAGTACTAGTTCATTAACTAGTGTAATTAACCCATACAAAAAATCTCATATGAATCTCATATAAATTTCATAGATCTCATATAGATCTTATAACGATTTTGAGATAAAAAAGAGTTCAATATCCAACGATTACGGGAGTAAAAATGCTTTAATTTAATTCAAATTGAGGGAAAAGTTAGATCTTTTATATGTTTAGAGCTGCATATTTTATTCAATAAGAAGATAGTGTGAAAAGATAACAAATTTTTTTAACTTATTGATTTTTCTTTGTTTCATGGACAAAAAAAAGATTTTGAATTTTATGTTTTTGGATTCTTTTTCATAATAGAGATAATGTTTTTTAATATTTTGAAATGTTATGGCAGATTTATTTATTACCTACATTTTCATTTTGCTTCCTCCTTGCGGAAGTTTTGTGATAGTAATTTTTGGAGTTGTTCTAAAAGCCTGTTATAATTGTATTTTAAGGTGTCAGGAACAAGAATAAATGATTTTTAAAAAATGTCTGTATGGATGTATGTGTGTGTGTGTGTGTGTGTATGTGTTTTGAAGCAAAAAAAAGAATTTAAAAAAAAAAGAAAAATGAGAAGATGCAAATCCATTCAGTACACGGAGAAAAATTTTGGTTAAAAATTACAAATAAAATTCGGGTAAAAATTACACCTACGATGTTAATCCCG
>JAWWEM010051101.1:0-10082 GCA_035582935.1 Ormyrus thymus
ATCGGGTTATATGTGTGCATTTGCACCAATTTTACCAGGTCCTTATAAGGTTTTATCGGACTTTTTCAATAGGGTTAAGGGGCGTTGAATGTACCGATAGATTAATTAAGGATACTTTGTACGTTTCAGATTCATAAATAAGAATTGTAGCTTGAGTATTAAATTAAGATTTTTAGATCAAAGTGAACATTATACAAAGATTGAAAAATCATTCTCAAAAGAGAAAATGTGAATATTTTAAGGAGATTGTTTAAATTTTCTTCGCCTCGCTTCTTAAGCTTAGCGAAATTTTATAATAATTTATGTATACAATACACGAAGGATGAAAAAGCGTATGTACAAAGATGACGGTCCCCTCTGTAAAAGACATACCATTTTTCAACGTTACTTTCCTTACTCTGTTAATCTGAATTAGCAAAGTTCATTAATTTTCTCGTAAATATACGAACAACTGATCTCCCACATAAACTCTCTTAACTATTGAAAAAAGCTTGTCCACATATCGCTACCCCCGGCGAAGAGACCTCGAGCAGCCAAGCAGCGCAGCCTCGGCTGCGAATTTCCGGCTCCGCCGCTGATAAACTTGCGTTTTAATATCCTGCCCCTCGGCGGGAGTGCGGCGTGTCCGGCGCTTATGGGAGACGCTCGCCCGCCCGCGCGGATTGCCAAAGAGGAGCACTCGGACGCTCTTACGACTGGGACAATAATCGATATTCCGATGAAGATTATCTCCGGCTCGCGGTCTCCGCTCGCGGCGGGCTGCCCGGCGTGGCTTTAAAGGGAAAGAGACGCTTGTGTACGAGCATTTGGCAGCGTGCCTGGAACGTCTGTGCGTATGCGTTTTCCGTGATATCTCGTTTTTTCGGACGAGCCCCTTTTTTCGGGAGCGATCTTGTCGCGAACGTTTAGATAGGGAAAATGCTCTCAGCGACTGGGAAGTGTTATTTTTCAAACGAAAGCCGCCGGTTAACAGGTTATTTGTTTTCGCTCTCCGGGGCTTCTGTTTATCTTTATTCGAGCTTTTGCGCGTTAAAAATACCGTTAGCGCCGTACTGCTGTGCAGTACGTAATTTAGCGCGTTCGTTGAAACAGTATCTTCTTTGTAACGCAATATTACGGAGTGTGATATCCTGTCAAAGCTTACTAAACTTTAATTAGTGTAAACGATCTTAATTTATTCGAATTCTCATAAAAATTACCGTATTAAAAGTCTGAATAAAAATGATTTCACCCGACTTTCAGTCTCTTCAACGAGTCCATCGCGATTAATCGAACCGTTCCCCATTAATTTATTTTCGAACGGAACGCAAGCTTTATAAAAAGCTTTCCCTTTGAATAATGCAGCGCGTCTGACTAAACTCGCCGCTTACCACTGCCGCCATGTAAATATAGAACGTGCCGCGGAACAACGTACCGCGGAAGGCTGAGCCCTTCGCGTAAGTAAAAATAAGCGAAATCAATAGCTCCGAGCCGCGTCCCGTCCACTCGACCACTCGGCTCGGCAAGCCAGTCTCGCGGAAAGTCGCGCGGCGCGCCGTTAAGCCGCCGCCATCCACGGCCGGATCTCTGCAGGGCGTTATTGAAATATCCGGAGCTCCGCGGACAAGCCTCTTCCGGCGGACTACTCCGACGTACGACGCGCGACGGGGAACTCCCGGCTTATCCGTCATAGTTAGCCGCTCGCGCGCCGCGCACGCTATGGGCACATTCACTCTCTCTCTCTCTCTCCCTCTCGCGAGCGGGGCTCGAGATTAGCGCGCGGCCCCCGGCTGCTCTTGGATCGTATGCAGATGTATGCGTGCAATTCCCGGACCGACAAAAGACGCTCTCCCTGTCTGTCTCTCTCTCTCTCTCTCTCCGCTCGGCCGATTTTCGAGTATCTACATTTGAATGAGTCTGCACATTGCGAGTGAGCCGGAACTGGGACATGAGGGCTGGCTCGTTCTCGAGGAGATACCGGGATTAGTATGTAACTCTGCTTTTGCGGGCGTTGCGATCGATTCTGTTCCTCTTGTTTTCGATTCATTTTCACGGGGGGGGGGGATTTAGGATTTTTATCGCGATCCGTTCGGTTCTCTTCTTTATTGCGGGATCAATTTTTGGGAAATTAGTTCCGAAAAACGAAGTCATTTTTTTCACAAGCTCTTCTTTCGTACGGGTAAGAGATTGGTTTAAGTAGTCTTTTTAATGATACATCCTTCGGTCTATCAAAAAAGGTGTAGGGCGGATGTGAAATTGAAGAAGTAAAGTACAGGATTCAATAATTCTAATTTTCGCGTTGAAAAAAATTTAAGCAGCATTCCTTCGTCAAGATTTAAAATTGATTCAAAACGAGGCTCGAAACTTTGAACAGCCAAGAACGTATCTTTCAATGAAAACAGATTCTCTCGGCGCGATTAAATCCGGAGAAAAGAAACAATTATACGAGAAAGAAGACAGAGAGAGAAAGAGAAGCATCGTGCAAATCCCGGGGCTTTTTATTTGCCCGAAAGTAATACAATTTTTCTCGCGAAAACTTTTCAACCCGGCTATTTATCTGGGGAACCTGCCAATCCCTTTTCCGCAGCTAATCCCGGGACAAAGTCCCCGACTCAGCACTTTCGCATCTTCTTCCTTCCGCCTCGTGGCGCTCCGCGGGAACTCGCTTCCCGTCATTAAAGCCCGCCGGTATCGCGTCGCTTTGACTGCCGAACGTGACATCCGATTGTCGCGCGCAGCCGAGGCCTCCCTCCCTCTCCTTCGTCCTCGGCTCGCTCGCGAGACTCTTTCTATTTATTTCCCTGGTCCAGGAGAGTGTCCGCGGCGAATCCGACCGAAGCTCCCGGACGTCCGACGTACATTCTTCACTGCATCCTCGATTTCGCACACTGACTTTATCTTCTGTGCCTCTTTTTGTCTTTTGGCCTTCCCCCCTCCCCCCCTCTCTCTCTCGTTCGCTCCTCCTCTCGTCCGCTTTGATACATTCTTTTCTCCTTTACCTCTGTAGGTTCCCCTTTGCGCTCTCAAGGCCGATGCTTTTACCGACGGTTAGCTACCCATTTCCATTACTTCTTTGTGCAAAGTCGCTGCATTACAATAGCAGAGAGTGAGAGAGAGAGAGAGAGAGAGAGAGAGAGAGAGAAAGCCCAAGAGAGGGAGAGAAAGCTTTTTTCAGCCCAGTGTTTTTAAACAGTTTTAATTTTAATTTTATACTCTTCTGCTTTGCGCGCAACCTTTATTTCGCGACGCGCCTCGTTCGCCTTATAATTTTTACGAAACTTAATCGCGCAAGATGACGCGTTTATAAAAAACTTTAATTGAAAAGCAGCGAAGACTTAATTTAAAAAAAAAAAAACAAAATAAAAGAAACACCGCAGCTCGGTAACTCTAACATTCTCATCCGGTGCTTCAGACCATCCGACAGGCTCTTGGACAGATCGAATACAGAGACATCGCTCGAACGTAGAGAGATGTAAACACGCAACTATAATCCGGAGAATCAGGGCGGAGGGTCGATCCGTATAGTTACGCAGGCAGGCCGGGCGGCCAATGTTGACGAAGTGTCAGCTGGCGTCACCCCGAGAGAGAGAGAGAGAGAGATCAGCAAATCGAGACGCAGCCTTTGTCTCCCGCGGCAGCAAGGCTTTTGTTAAGCACATTGCCGGCACACTGCTCCCGGTAAGACACGACGGAGGCTTTGAGACGGCTGTCTTGGCAATCAGCGCCGAGCGACGAGGCGAATCAGCACGGACGAGCAATTCCCAAGCGTACCGCCGCCTAATGGCGAGCAGTGCACCGCGCCCTGCTTCTACAGTCGTCGCTCGAAATTTTAACGATCCGGATTTTGTTTTTTCTTTTTGTTTTTTTTTTTGGTTTTTGCTGGGTTTAATGGGGTGCCGCCCGTTTTTATTGTAGTTCGAGCTCTATGAAGGTAGTTTGGACGGAAAAGCGACACGAGGATATTTAGGTTCAAAGATGTTTTTTTTTTGTTTTTGAAAAGTGAGTTTGTCGTTGTTTAAATTTAAGGTTTAAAACAAATTGATGCGCTTGTTTTAAAAGTCATTTCTTGGAAGGTTAAACTCTGCATTTTATTATTGGCAGCAATTTAAGTATTTCCGATAAAAAGGTCTAAAGAATATTCAGGATATTGGCTGCATTTGTCGCGATTAAGATAAAGCACGGGAGTGTAATTAACGAGTTGCAGTTTACTTCTTGCTCAGCAAGAAGCAAAGCGTTCCTTTATAAATCAATTTTAAAGTGGTTTATTTTTAGAAAAGTTCTGCAAAAAATAACTTTAAATTTAGATTAATGAGTTCGTTCAGTGCTCTTTTTAAACGGCTGTCTGGTTCGTTGCAAAAAAATTGTTAATTATCACGCGAACGTAACAATTTCTCAACCGACTGCCGAATAAACACTTCGAAGATTCGATTAAAGCGTACTTGAATAAATTGGAAAATAAGCAGCGATGTTTAAAAAAAGCGCGCCGCTTTAAACTTTTAATTACATTTAAAATATTCGTAATCCTAATCGACTCTCGATATTTACAGAGAAAAATTGCACCGAAAAACCTTGACCCGCGTAAAATCGATAACGCGTCTCGTAAAATATTCCTCAATGAAGTAGCGTTTACCATATTTTAAGCTAATCAAGGAAAATTTACACTCGGCGAGCAGCGGCACCAAAGAATTTTCGTTTCAATATCGAACTCCCGCCCTCGCGAAAAAGTAGAGAAGACTCCCTCGCTCATGCGTGCGGTTACGCTTCTTGCCGTCAGCGCGAGTCGTTGCCTCGAGGCCCTCCCGGCTACATTCATTAATTTCAGTCCTCAACTTGGCTCTCTCTCTCTCTCTCTCTCTCTCCGCCTCGGTACTTTCTTCGGGAACGCGTGTTATTGCGGAAGGGGGTAGCTGGTAACTTTTTAACGACCTCCTCCTCCTTCCAAGGAATCCTCCGCGGATCGTTGAAAGGGCGGCGGGTCGCGTCTCTCTCTCTCTCTCTCTCTCTCTCTCTCTCTCTCTCGAAAAAACGCGCATTGTGTACTTTTAATCCTCGGGAGCTTATCCGCGCCGACCGCGCAATTACCTCTCGAGCGCACTCTTCTGCGCCGAGATAAGCGCGAAACTTTGTTTTTGTTGCGTTAGCCGGCCCGCAGCCGCGGAGATGTACATTTGCTAATTAGAAAAACTTTTGTAATTCCGTCGTATCAATCTCGGTAATTAAGCGTATACGCTCGCGCCCTGCCGGGTGTATGAACTCCTCTTATTTTAAAAGCGAGATTCTTCCTAAGACGTAACTTCTGACATTGCGCGCATTTATTTCTGGGCCACGAGTCGCAAGCCTTTCTACGCGGTGAAAAATCGCTAGTAAAATTTACCTTAAATGTAAGTAAAAGCTGCTTAAAAAGTTAAGCGAATTTTACTCAGCTTTGTAAGTTAATTTTACCGAATCCAAGACGCCATTTTTGTTTCTGTCTCTCTCGCACGTGCGGTGGCTTACTTAATAAATCAAGCAAATTTTACTTAAGTCAGAATCAGTATCTTTTACTTATACCTTTTAAGTAAATTTCACAAGCGATTTTTCGCCGTGTACGTTCTTGAATACGCGTTTTTAGTCTAATATAAACGTTAAACGATATTATTTATCCGCTGTGAAACGCATTTTATTTAAAATTTTTGTTGCGCTTTCCGCGCAAGACGCTGCATTTGAAATACAAGTCTTCCGGGCGTAAGAAATTTTGCATGCCGGAATGACGCGGTTCCAAAGGCCACCTTCCAGCACTCGTCAAACGAAGTGGCAGGATATGAGATTCTCATTGACGCGAATGTCGGGGCTCCCTTCGAGTGCACTTTTCAAAGTTCGCGCTCCTCGGAAGTTGCGAGGAGCTACTTCGACGCTATTTTACTTTTCCTTCAAGAATCCTCCACTCCTATATACCAGCCATTCTTCCTTCTTGTGTGCGCGCGTCTCGAGATAAGTGACGAGTATTTTCTGAAATTTAACGTCCGCCCCTCGCTCTCGCGTTATGTCTGTGCGGCGCCCTCGAAGAAAATCCGCCAACTTTTTATCTTTAATTGCGAAATTAACTTTTACACTCTTGACTAGCGCCGCGGCTTTCGTGGCCCCTTCGAGCTCCGGCCTTATCAAAAAGTACTTGAATTCACCGAGCAGAACGCGGCCCGGAGTTCGAAACCCACGCTACCCCGAGCGCCGACAATTGTTTTTCAGGAAGATCGGCGCGCGGGCCGCGCTCGGCAATGGAGTCGGCGTTAAAGTCAATGAGCTACTCTCCAAGTGCAGGGATTCTCATCGGTAAACAACAAACTACAAACTGACTCTTGGCTTTCGGCCGAAAGTTTTCGCCGGAGCGCCGGATATCTATGCACGGGTTCGTATACGCTCCCGTGCGCGCGATTGAATTCCTCGCGAGGGCTGCGAGCGCAGGAAGTCATGCGAGCTTGTCAGCTTGCCGAATAAATTCGAATTCGTCGAGCACTACGCATGATTTTGAAATATTTCCATGACGAAATTCGCCTCCCGCTGGTGATCCCGCGAGACTTAAAAACTCATTTTCTGGAGAAAAGATGCAAAGTTGGGTGAAAAGACGACGTGGACGTCGGTGGGAATATAATAGAAAACAGGACCGTTAACTTGAGATTTTTGGAGCTTGGCATATTCATCAATTATTTATGCAATATTATTTAGGTAAGGATGTCGTTTCGAAGCTAATAAGTGAAGCACAATTAAATTAGTACGTTAAATCTATTCGATTACCATATTAAAAATAAAATATCTTGTATTTTATATATCGAAGCGTAAATTAAAGCTTTATTGAGAAATGAATCATTGAAAAGCCTTCCGGGTATAAAAAGAGTATCAATCAGTAACTGAAACGATCTCTGATTAAGCAATTAAATCAAATTCAAAAGTGCAATAAATCACGGCAACTTTCATATATCAATGCATATTCAAGACCTTCACTATCGATATCCACATTTCGCAAATAAAACAAGTCGTCCCCAATCAAATCGCGAAATCTCCCCGGGCGCACTTTAAATCCCCGTTAAATTCACTCCCAGCCAATTGCGGCCCCCCGTTCCGCGCCGTCGTGAGCCAGCGGCGACTTTCTCGGGCGCTGCAGCCGCGCGATTGCGCGCCCGGGGGAGGAAGGTACCCGCTCGCCGCGGGTACGTAAAAATACCCTCAGCACTTCCGGGCAAATATCCGTCTGCCAAAGTCGAGGAGAGCGGAGGTGAATCGCGACGTGACTGGATTACCCTCGGGGCGTCTGCGAAGTTTCGATTCGCAGGAAGGGGGGGAGTTTTAACTGCGCCTGCAATTAGCGCCCGAGAGCGCGATCGTTCGCCTATTGCTGCTGGCGGGGGGGGGGGGGGGAGCTCTTTCACTCGGCTGGCGAGTGCGCAATTAACCGGATTGACGCTCGAGTGGATCGGCGGCGACGACGCTTCTTTGACGAGAAGAAGACTTCATTTGTTCGAGCGCGACGCTTCTCCTTCTTCTTTCATCCTCGGCGGCTTTGACTAACGCGCTCGATTCTTTTCGGCTGGGCTTAATTAGCGCGAGTCGTTTGATGATATGCGCTTGTGGGCGCTCTCGAACCTCGGGGAGTAAGGAGCTGGCGTTCAAGAAAGGGTTGATTAGTCTTTACTGCTCAATTATTTCGGGGCCCTTTCATTATTTTCAAAGGGACCTTTCGCCTATTAAGCAGTTCCGCATAGTCATTAAATTTTTCAAGTTTACCCAGCCGATTGAGTTACGATGCGATTGAACGCAGAAATGTGAATATATCGTACTCGTGAAAATTTCACACCAGCAAAGCCGAGCCCGTCCCGCCTCATTAGCATACCGAACCTTCGATTCCCGGGGCTGAAAAATTCGAGGCTTAATCTCCCCGACCAGCAGGTTTGCTCTTTCGTAGGGGGGAACCGGCGGCGTGTCGATATCGCGGGGCCAGCGCGCATCCCCCGGCACTATCGGGTTTTGTCTATCTTCGTGCCATTAATCATCGCGCCGCAGGGCTCGGCACTGCTCCCTTTATTCCCGGGGCTTCGGTGTCGTTCGCCGCTTATCTTCGCCGGGGTATAAGGGAGGAGAGGGGGCTGCGGAGGGAGAGCGAGAGAGGGAGAGGATTGAAAGGATTCCGGATCCCTTCGCGGGAAGAATTGCGCCCGGATGGAGGGATTTCTTCGCTCGAGATGATCCGCCCCTTGCGGCTCTGCTGCCGCCGCGTGTATCGGGCCGCTACAGTGCGCCCAATCGCGCGAGATTGTGCAGAGACGAGAGAGAGAGAGAGAGAGAGAGAGGCGATTGCCTTTTTTCCGCGCTTTTCGTTACTTTATTTTGCGCCGCTCGCAGTGCCTGGGCCGGCTTTTTCCACCGTCCGCCGACGGAGGATGCCGAGGATGGCCCGAGGACTGGGAAAAATGATAATGTCGCGCTGCACGGCGCACGGGGGCTGTTAGGGGATTTCCGGGATTCGACGGTTATTTTTAGGGGGCTTTTTAATTGATCGTTTTCTTTAGCTTCGATGGAAGTTAGAGAGCGAAGGAGGCTTTTTTCACGCGTCATTGATTTTTAGTTAAGGGATGCTTTTATATTTTAATGAGGAGGCTGCGCAAAAAGATTTTTGTGAAAATCTAGTGGAAGTAAGCTACATATTTAATTTCAAAATACACACTTGCACGGTCTTACAATGGACTCTCGTTACTTAAAAAAGCTGGATTTACCCCGCAAAAAAATTTGTTATTTTTTTCCTTTTGGGCTTAGTCTTACTGAAAGCGCTCGTAAAAGATTGACGTACTGGTTAAGTCTGCGGCTCGGGTTTGTACTTTAGAGAAAGCCCGAAAGGTTTTAAAATCTATTGATTCGACTTTTCAGAGAAGGCAGAGCGAGCATTCTGGGGAGACTTGCATTTCCTTTTTCTTGCCGGGCGCACAATGCAAACCTTGAACCCCGCGTGAAAAGAAGCTTGTTTTATTCACACCAAAGATTCTCTCTGTTTCGTCACATTTTATTATGTTATAGCTATTATTATCATATACAATAATAGTTGTTGTATTTTCATCGCCGTTTCTTAGCATCGCCTCCGATAGAGTATATTCCAATTAAAATATCTCGAGAATGTACTTCGTGAATTGTGACAGCTAAGCATACATAACGCACGTCGATAGAACCTTTTCCGTACTCAAGAGACTAATAAATGAATAAAAATAAAAAGAGCGGAGATAACACGATACTGGACGACGTTAATTCTTGCGGAAAAAGCGACGATCGATGAGAAAAGTGTCAAAATAACTTGACAAAGTGTTCGATCACGGGTAGAAGAATATCAAAGGTAGAGAGAGAGAGAGAGAGAAAGAGAGAGAGAGAGAGAGAGAGAGAGAGGAAGAGCGAGGGAGCTTGGCTTAGAGAGGCGTCGGGATACACTGCACTGCGGATTTGCAGACTCATTCCTGCCGTTTTTCCGCAGACGACTGACAGGCTGCTCTAGAACCAATTCAACTTCATCGAATGATGCACACTTATTGAACATTGACGAGACAAGAAATTGCTGTTCTGCATCTCGTTGCCGCGTGCAATAGATCAAATCTTTAACGTTTTCATGTACGTAAAGCATCCAAATTTTGCAGAGTTCGCAAGACTGAAAAGTAACTTAAATTAAACTAGAATATGAAAGTTGTTTTAAGCACTGCTTAAAGTACAATTTTATTTCAAGTATTTCTTAAAATATGTCTAAACAATTCTATTTTTATGTATTAATTTTGTATAATTAAGGCTAGATTGAACGTAGAACAAAATCTATATAAAGAATAAAGAATAAAGATAGATATTGGTAAAATATTTGGTTAGATATTGTTAAAAATATATAGCATGTTATCATATTATTTCACTGTTAACAAATTCCAATTTTTTTAGTATTATTTTTAAGTTTTAATTATATTATATTATTTTTTTTCGCGACTGGCGACTACCTTCTGAAATCCGAACCTGCGAACAGGAAACATCTTGTTTCTCTGCAGGATACAGCGCTTAGTCTAAGGATATATTGTATATATACTCAAACTGTAGCGTGTTTGTATGTTATG
>JAWWEM010051102.1:0-10080 GCA_035582935.1 Ormyrus thymus
CTTCGTCATTCTGGACAGATTCTTCATTTGAACCAATTCCATTTTCATCATCAAAAATCATGAGTGCTTTCATTTCCATTATGTGATCCAAAACATTCGGGGGATACGGATATTGTTAAATAATTTGACAAACTGTAAGAATAAAAAAAAAATAAATTTCCCGTCTTTTCTAGTGGAATAAAAATTTATTCCACTTTTTCGTTTTCTCAGCCCACTGTGCGTCGGGTCGGCATATCCGCTTACTCGGCCTAGGGCGCTTAGTCCTTTAGGGGGCGCGGCGTCGTGAACCCCGTCACTCCACGGGAAACGGGGCTCTCGCGCTCATCGGGTAGGCAGGCTCTTGATAATACGTAGATCACGGGAGTGGGCCGGCCTCCGTTTGTTTTATCTAAGGTACATTGCTTTCACCCGGTGCCCCGGGAGAACGAAGAGAAGAGAGATGTTTGAGGAGTCCGGTCGGGAGGGAGGAGGAACTGGGTAGGTGTCCTGGTTTGTGGAAGTTCGAAAACCCACCTCAGCGACCCGCGCTTTAACAGCCACCGCGACAGGTCGCTGAATATTCCGAAGGCAGCCCACCTAGCCTTCGAAGCGCTTGGGGGATTCTCGTCGAACCCTCTGCATTCCTGACGTCCCGTACTAGCCGGAAGAGACGGGTAGCCGCCGGTGGAAATCGGGATAGGGTTGGCTGCTCGATGGCCGCCCAGGCTAGTCTGGACGCCCCCGGGGAAGTCTGTGGGAAATCGCTCATTCCACGCGTCTTTCAACTCGGTGCTTCGCAAGCCGGGTGGGCGTGGGGTGATGGACATGGACCACTTGGGCGCGGAAGGACGACCGGGTATCCTAAAATCCCCCCCTTTTTCCTGCTTTCCTGGATTCGAGGAGGGATGCCCGGGGTTTTTATACTCTTAAACAAATGTTAACCTCACAAACAATCCCTGTGACAGAAGATGAGATTAGGGTAGATCTCACACGATTATCGGTGCCAAGGAATCGGACTGACAGCGCATCTAGTTCCGCGAGCTCGATGAATACGACATTGGAAAAAGCCCTAAAAAAGAGGAAAAGAACTGTAGAAGAAGATAGCTTCGACCCTTCTCCGGAGGATCAAGTAAAGGAGAAGCTGAAAGAACTGGAGGTATCTCCAACCATTAGGAATACGTTGAGATCCATAAATAGGGTATATTTGGGCTGGAACAGATGTCGTGTCCTGGACTATATAGGGATCACGAGGTGCTTCAAATGTCAAGCCATGTTGCGAAATTCTGCAAGGCAGCTGTCGATACGTGCAGTCACTGTGCAAGCTCAGAACATAGGAAGGACGTCTGCCTAAAAGCGAATGATCCCCCAACCTGCGCGCTATGTAAGTCCATGAGGACGGAAAGCGGACCATGAAGGCAGGGACAAGAAATGCCCGTCGTATAAGGCCGCGATCGAGTCATATCAACTGAGTGTCGCCTTCTCTAAGAGCTAAGTGCAATGGCTCCCCACGAAATGCGTATCTTGCAGCATAACCTAGGTAGGGGTAAGAAAGCGTCAGCTGAGCTGAGACTCGCAGCGGCCTCCTCGGCTGCCGACATCCTTCTAGTGCAAGAGCCTTACGTATGGAAGAACGCAGCGCAGATGCTGGGAACCACGTCCAATAGGGTGCTCTCAGGGGCCAAGCCCGAAGAAATCCCTTGGGCATGCCTTGTGGTAATGTCGAGGGAAATCAATGTAGTGCTACTCGGATATAAGCTCGACCCACCTGGTATGTGCGCAGGTGACCACCCGGCTAGGAGAGTTTTACCTCATATCAGGCTACTTCCCCCCCCCCCCTCGCAGCCCATCCAAAGCTACATCCAACAGCTGGAACGAATACGTGTAGCGTTAGGCTCGTCTAAAGTAGTGGCAAGCCTAGACATCAATGCTCACTCCCCGATATGGGGAACAGATGCGGTAGACGGGAGAGGAAGCTTGTTTAAAGACTTTATTGCCACGTCAGGCTGGTGCGTAGGGAACGATCAAGATAAACCTTATATATTTAGATCGGCGAACGGTAAAAGTGACATCGACATCACGCTAGTCAGCCCTAGCCTGATCTCAGCCATCAAGTCTTGGGAATTCAGAAAGGACTGGACAAGTAGCAACCATCGAGTAATCGACGTAACTTTCGGCTCTAATAAACGGCGCGACTGTATCAAAACTCCTCGATACAACGTCAGGAAAGCTAAATGGGTGGAATTCACGCATAACGTGGTCGCCGGCTTAGAAAATATCGACTGTACCTGTGAATCATCAGAAGACCTGAATTCCAAAACGGCTAGTCTTAATAGCGCTATATACCAAGCTTGCGAGAATAACGTTATTCCCAGGAAGAAAATTTTCCGGAAATCGATACCCTGTGGAGCTCCCAGCTTACTGCGCTCAAAAGATAAATGCACAGGGCAAGACGGGCCATTCAAAGAGCTAGGAACACGCAAAGGGAAGAACGACACAAGGAAGAATCCAAAACGACTCTAAGGCAATATGATGCAGCTGGAGGGAGTTTGCCTTGAACAAGGGGAACGAGGACCCATACGGTATCGTATATAAAATTCTGAGAAGGCGAGTAACGCCCGAGTCAGCCCTCTCCAGCTTGTGCACCCAAGCGGGTAACACACTTGACTGGCAAGGCACTGCAAAAATTCTACTTGACAGCCTTACCCCGGACTGTCCTGAAGACGATCGGCGCGACGTAGAAGGTATGGCACGAAACCTGAACCATGAAGAAGATTCAACGGCAGAACCCTGGACCGAGGCAGAGATTGCGCAAGCGATAAAGGCGCTTCCAACTGGGAAAGCTCCAGGAGGTGACCAGATTGAGGCCGTGATGGTTAAAAGGTTGGGCAAAAGTAAAGAATTCGTTAGTGTCCTACAAAATCTCTACAACAAATCCTTGGAGCTGAGAACTTTTTCCAACACATGGAAGTGCGGCGTGATAAGGGTATTGCTTAAAAGTGACGACACGGATCCATCGAGCCCGAAATCATATAGACCGATTTGCCTTTTGCCTTTCTTTAGCAAGATATTAGAGGTATTAATGAAAGGAAGACTAAAAAGGGTCTTCACAAGTCCGCAGTTTACATTAACTAGGCAGCACGGATTCCGCCCTGGGAGGTCCACGGAAGACGCGCTGTTCGAGATGAAAACGTTCGTAGAACAGCCTGAGGCAACGTACGTGCTAGGACTCTTCTTTGACGCAACAGCCGCTTTCGATTTACTCTGGTGGCCTGCGTTAGTCGCGGAACTGAAAAGAAGGAACTGCCCGAAAAACCTCCTGATACTTGTCGCCAGTTACCTTAGTGGGCGTACGGTGATCCTATCTGGAAATTACAGCAGCTACACTAAAGAGGCAACAAGAGGCTGCCCACAAGGCTCAATCCTCGGACCAGAATTCTGGAATGTGGTATTCGACGACCTTCTTCCAGAAAAATGGGACCAAGATCATTGCCTACGCAGACGACCTCCTAGTTCTTGTCGAGGCAGAATCAAGAAGAGAGTTAGAACGAACTGGCCAAGTAATAACAACAGCAGTATCTACATAGTTCGAAGAAAAGAAGCTCGTCCTGTCTGAAAGCAAATCGGAGATGATCCTATTGAAGGGTAAATTATACAGGTCTAGGACTCCGATCATTAGGATAAACCAAAAACCCCTTCGGCTTTCCGAGAGGGTCAAGTATTTAGGTGTTACGTTTGGGGAAGGCCTCACCATCTCCCACCACATAGAGACTTGCCGGGTGAAAACGCGTCTCGTTTTTAACGTGATGGCCAAAGCGTCGGGCGCGGGCTGGGGCCTAAGCTTTAGAACCTTGGACGTGATATATAAAGGGATATTCCTCGCAGTCATGTGCTACGGGGCGGGTGCTTGGGGCGACAAAGTCAATAGCCGACACTCTCGTACACTGGCTAGAGCCCAAAGATTTGCCCTACTTTGTCTGACAAAAGCGTACAAGATGACATCCAATGAGGCACTGCAGGTGCTAGCAGCGGAAGTACCGCTAGACCTAGCCATTGAGGAACGAAGGTATCACTACCTAATCCGAAAAGACCGGGAAATAGATGATGGCTTCTTCACTTTTACACCAGATTCCGATAAAGAGGAGGCAAAAAAGAAACGGCATAGGGCCATCATTACGGTATGGCAAAGGCGCTGGGAATTCTAGACGAAAGGAAGGATAACGTTCGACTATATCCCCGACATTAATAAACGGTTGAAAGGTCGGCGTATACATCCAGGACACTATGAAATGCAAGTGCTAAGTGGTCACGGGGACTTCAAGTCGTACCTCAAGAGATGCAACCTTGCAGAGTCGGACCTCTGTACTTGTGGCCTCATAGAGACTCCGGACCATGTGCTGTACGTTTGCAGCAGAGCAACCCGTGAGGAATTTACCTCAAGACTCCAGCAGCTCGGAGTAACATGGCCTCCGGATCGCCAAAGACTTCTCAAGAAAGACAGCTACGCAATTTTCAGAGACTATATTACGCAAGTAATGAGGGAAGAAAAGAATAGTTAGCCAGATAGGCTAAAGAAGCACTTGGAAAGGACGTTATCGACCCGAGCTCTATGAGCCGACGACTCACGACGACGACGACTACTCTTTACAGTACATTCTTTTGTGCGGCTAAGAGTAGGCGGCTGAGCTAGTCGTTTCCCTAGAGGGAAGGCTCCACTCGCTCGAAATCGGCCCAAAGCTGATAGGGCGGGGTTTTACCAAAGCCAACACACTCGTGTGGTTCCCCTGATAGTCTTTGAGCGGTAGTAGAGGGGTTTCTTAAAAATCTGACGGTATAGGGCCTAGCGCCCCGAGGTACGCCGCATCCCACTTTGGGGCACCTTAGAAACAATCAATGTCCCTATCTACCAGTCTGTCTCGGACTGCCGATGTGTTAGTATCGTGTGGAGAGCGCTCGCATCGATCGGTTCGTTTGTGGTAGATGTGCTTCGGTGTATTAGTGTTTCTGTGTTTCGTGAGTGTTTAGTGGTGACGGGATTTGTGTTTGTAAGCGTTTTCTGTGCTAGGACGGCTTCCGGTTCCGGTGTTTGGGCGAGAAATCCACGTGGAGGGGTTCCCGCCTCGGACTTCCCGCCGTGCGGGGTTTCTCGCCTAATAAGCGCGCCAAGCGCCTAACGCCCGCCTGCGACCCGAAGCTTGCAGGCGGAACGGTTGGACTGATGGACCAGATAACTGGACAGCGGAACGTAGAAGTCGGACCGGCCTGTGGAGTCGAATAAGAAGCGGAACGCAGGAAATGGACCGTTTGCGACGTAGAACGCGAAAAGCAGAGTATTTGTATTTTCAATTGTCTGGTCTGAATTACATCGTTTCTGCGCAATAGTTCGGTTTTGCCTGCATAGACTTTGGTCCCTGCCTGGTGCGGCTTGGTGCGTCCGTTTGTTGGTTGACTGTCTGGCACCACTTTTTTACTCGGGTGAGTGTGTGTGAGCTGTCCCCTTCTCCATTGGAGGATGGGGAAGAACGGCAAGAAGAAGCGTGGGCGAGGCCAAGAGCTGTCTTCACCGGAGGGATCGGAGGCGGGCGACACCACGTCATCCGTTCCTCTCCCGGTGGATGTCAGCATGGAGCAGTCGTCGGACAGCAGCATGAATGAGGTGAGTAAGAATGTGTGGGTGAGTGAGGACAAGCTTGTGACGAGTGTTAAGCGACGCAAGGTGGAGGAAGTGAATGTGAGTGTGAGCGAGAAAAGGGATGAATGGACGAGCTTGGAGGCCACCGGGGACAAGTTGAGGAGTTTTCTCCTCAACGAATCCAACAAGGTGAGCAACAATGCATGTGATGCGATTTTGAGCTGTGCGAGTGAGTACGAGGTTTTTTTGGGTCGATTACTGTGTGAGAATGCGAGATTGAATGGAAAACTGGATGAGCGTGAGAAAGAGAACGAGCGAATGTGAACGCCTCTCCCGCCGTGGGGCCTCGTAGTTATGCGAGTGTGGCTGTCACTAACGATCTGAATGGGTAGGCATCGGCCTGGGTGAACCCTAGTGCTGGTGCACGTATAATTAAAAAAGTTGTGGAGAATGTGGATGCGTGCGAAAATGTACGTGTGCGTATCATGCACCCGGCGCGTTCTGGGGGCGTGGTGATTGAGACAGCCTCAAGGGATGAATGTGAGCGCTTGAAGAAAGCCAAGAGCTTCCAGAGTATAGGTCTGAGTGTGGAAGAGTCGAAGCGTTTTTTGCCGCGTGTGATTGTGTATGACGTACCGAATGAGCTGACGGAAAAGCGTTTCCTGTCTGTCGTGTACGATAAGAATGTGTGTGGCGCTATTTCGCGGGACGACTTCGCGAAACACGTGAGGGTCGTTTCGCGGAATTCCAAGCAGGGTGCGAGCCTTGGGAACATTGTTCTCGAGGTTCCGCCTGTTGTGAGGACCCATCTATTGATGGAGCGTCATGTGTTAGTTGAGTGGGGTGCCTACCGTGTGAATGTGTAAGAGCGTGTTAACCGCTGCTACGGCTGCTTGGGTTACGGTCATGTGCTGCTTGACTGTAAGAGTGAGAGGTTGTGTTTCAATTGTGGTCAACCGGGTCCCACCGGGGCAATGTGCAAAAACCCTCCTGATTGCGGGAATCGCACTCGACCCTGTCGCCGGACTGCCCGGAGTATAAATGGAGGATAGAATGATTGAGATCCCGTGTGTTGTTGACCGCGCCATAATGGCTGGAAATGAGTGCAGAGTGATTCAGTTTAACTGTCAGAGGTCGTATGCGGTTATGAGTGATCTGGGTGAGAGAATACTGAATGAATGTGTGTCTGTTTGTCTGCTGCAGGAGCCGTATGTGCGTGGGGACGAGTGACCGGTTTACCGATGAATATGAGAGTGTTTGCTAGTGCGAGTGGAAGGGCGGCTCTTGTGGTCGCCGATGCGTCCGTCGAGTGCGTGGTACATGAAGGCTCAGTCGGAGAGAATGGAGTGTGTGCATGGTTGAAAGGATATTTCGGGGAAATATATGTGGTGTCATTGTACTGCAGGTGGGGTGAGGATATCGAGCCTTCTCTGTGGCGCTTGGGTACCTTATATGAAAGGCTGCGCGATAGGCGCGTCCTTATCGGGATAGATGCAAATGCTACAATGTAACCTTGAATGTAAACTTGAATGGGATGTGAAATGTGAGTGGGGTCTTAGTGACCATAATCCCATCCTTATCTACCTGAGTTTCGAACTCTCTGAGGTGCCTACCTCTGTATCTGAGCATAGATGAAATGAAAGGAACACTGACTGGGACAAATACCAGAAGGTGCTAGAAGAATATGCAGATGAGTGCGGATACGTACGATTCTGCGATATGAATGTGAGTGAGAAAGTTGAAACGCTATACAATTGGATAGCTAGGGCGAATGATGTATGCAAGAAGCGTGTAAAAACAATGAATGCTAAACACCTTAGGTGGTGGACGAATGAGCTGTTCCACTTGAGGACAGAGGTACAGAGGAAACGGCGCATAACGGCGTGTTTTGATGAATGGCACGCATGCATGAGAGAGTATCAGAAACGAATGAAAGAAACTAAAGAGAATAACTGGCGTATGTTTGTTGGCGAGAATAAACCCTGGGGAAGGGTGTGTAGAGGAAGGAAGGGGGTGAATTTCCTTGCTGGGCTCTGGACGCAGATTGGTGTGACGAGTACGTGGCATGAGAGTGTGAGTGTATTGATGAATGAGTTCTTCCCAAGGGACGCGAAAGGGAGTGTACGTCTAGTTCAACAACTGGACGGTTTGGCTGAGAATGAGTGGAAGAATGGGATGAAATTAAGTTAGCTGTGGAAAGATTGAAGCAAAGAAAGGTCCCCGGGTTCGACGGATTTACCGGCGGTATGATTAGGTGCGTTTGGTTGACCTTGCCTCTGTATGTGAAGTGTATGTACGATGCTTGTTTCAGTGAGGGTCACTTTCCCGTAAAATGGAAAGAGGCTAAAGTGATTTTGCTGCCTAAAGGAGTTGACAAGGACAGGATGGACCCCGGGTCGCTTAACAGGCCTATTAGCCTGTTAAGCGGCCTGGGGAAAGTCCTGGAGCGAATGATAAATGAGAGAATGATGAAAAGAATGAAAGGTAAATGGAATAAAAGACAATGTGGATTTTGTGACTGGTAAGTGTACGGAAGATGCATGGATGGAATTGAAGAAACATGTATCTGCCGCGACAGCCAAATATGTATTAGGAATCTTTGTCGACTTTAATGGCGCGTTGAACAACATTCGGTGGAATGCGATTGTGGGAAAGTTGTCTGAATGTGGTTGTGAGGGAAATGACTTTGTCCTATGGCTGAGTTATTTCAGTGAGCGCCGGGTGTGTATGAAAAATAGTTTGGATGAGGTCTGGATGAATGTGGAGAGGGGCTGCCCACAGGGCTCCGTCTGTAGGTGGAGTAGTGGCGAATTCCACCGTCCCATCGCGCTGATTAGGCGTATGCCAATCCCTCGCCCGACAGGGGGCCGTGTGGGTTGAGCCGAAAGGCAGGTACCGCACGTTAAACTATTGACATTCATCATATCCCTATATGACCCTATATGACCCTATATGAAAATAACAAGGAAGAAAAGAATAGAGGCGCAAGAAAGAAGAGATTAGAAGCACAAGAAAGAAGAGGATAAAAGCGCAAGAAAGAAGAGGATGGCATGGCAAGAAAGAAGAGAACGCAAAGCGATAGGAAATCATACTAAATAGATATGCAAGACTGGTATTATAGTTAAAAGAAAATAAGACTGAGACTCTAGTCAAAATAAGGCTCGAGCTATAGCCGGTGACTCGACCTCCTCGAAGGTCCCCGCTGGACAAAGTATTCCGACCTGTCAGTCCACTTGGTGGGTTGGCAGGGAGGACCACGGCTAACGGAGTCACTTCCCTATAAGACAAAAGGTTGAGCCTACTCGCCCTGAGATTTAAGAACATTCTCGGGCGGGGATTTTCCGAGTCCGCTCCCTTGGGGGTGGACGCTAGAGGGAATAGATAATTTATTTGCGGGTATAGATAACCTCTAGGAACCGCCCTTCTGCAACATCATCTAGCAGTTGCGATCTACATTCACGTGTCCCTATATGACCCCCAGTGAGAACCTAGTGCCTAGATAACTTGCTTAGCCTATTGGCGAATACTCTACGGTGGGTAGCGACACCGGGGTCCCGAGCCAGTGGTCAGATTTGAACGTCGCCGACCATCCCACTTTGAAAGCCTTGGGTGCTTGAGTGATCGAATTGAACGCTCAAACTTATTTGAACGCACAACAGACCGAGACCAGTGGGGTAGGAGGTCTACTAGCGCAAGTCACTGGAGTACCTGCTTGGGCTCTGGGGAACTATGCCATATAACTGAACGCTATTCCAATATGTTTAGTATGAATATTAATACTTATTCAGAAAGTCATAATCTCTTGGATATCATGAAGACGCATGCTTAGTATGAAAGCAGCTATGCCAACAGAAAGGGGTGTCATCTGCCGACTCATGCTTAGTACGAAGGATATCATGCCGACAGAAGAGGATGCAGTCGTCTGCAGTTGGACTTACAAACAATCCGATGTGCAGTTGGGAAGGAACAAACATCTGAGCAAGTCCTATTCGAATGTCAAAGGAATGGCTTCAGAAGGGCACTTATAAAAGTGGTGGTGAGCAAAGGCCAGAGATGGCCTTGCCCTGAAACCGCGCTAGCTCAAAATATCAAGCGTTTCAGGCGTTCTGTAAAGAAAGCTTAAGCATCCCAAAACCTAAGAATCAGTTTGAAACATAGGCAACCGACTTTGAGCATTTGGCGACTAGCATGCAGATCGGAAGACGTATCTCGGTATGTCGAAGCGCAGGACCAGTAAGACGTTCACACTGGTAGGCAGGGTGGGCGTCAAGCCCCACATCGGATATTTCGAACGCAATCCGATTTTGTCTCCCAATTTGGGTTGGACTCTGCGGGGCAGTGGTAATGGACTTTAAGCCGAGTTTAAACCTCGAGGCTGTTCAACTGAACAGAAGACGCACAGTGGTTCATTTTGCCAAATCTCGCGTCAAAATTCAATTTTTGAAGGTCTGAAATGTCTTTACATGAGTTTT
>JAWWEM010051103.1:0-10080 GCA_035582935.1 Ormyrus thymus
GCTGCGGGCTGGAATGGAAATCTTTGCGGCTTCGCTTTTCAGTTCGGAGAAGCTGTCGAGGAGGGTTCTTGGAATCATTGCAACTAAGTTTGAGAATACTGTCGACTTGCTTATTCTCGGGCTTTTGTTGTCGTTCTAATTTGATTCGCAGTGTCGAGAGCTCGTAAGGCGCGAGTAAAAATAGGGAAAGAAATCAGTCTCGAATTTAAAAATAACTTACAGCGTTCGGTTCGCGAATACGGCTCTGAAGTGTATATAAAAAGGCTTTTATCAAGATTCCCTGAAAGTACGAATTAAAACAGAAACTTAGCGACTAAATATACTTTCGCCGTGAAAAACGTCAGCTCGTTGAATTCTCGCAGCAAAGACTTTCTGCGATCGATAATCGGACGATTTAGTCTTAAATTCGCAGGACTTGCGTAGAGTTTCGCTATTATTAGACCTCGGCACGCATAAAAGTGTAAGCATCCCGAGCGAAGTCGAGCGTAGCTCGAATTATTTTTGAGGGAGCCTCGTGCAGATTTCACCGATTCGCGGCCTGCACACGTCGATTCCGACGGCTAGCCGAAAGCTACGCGAACGCAGCTCGCCTTTGAAAGTGTACAGCATTTTTATTTTAAAAATCGAGCGCGTTGATTACAGGCTGCCTTCGCGCTTAGATCTGCGCGACGAGAAGACTAATGGACTGGCGATGACAAGTGGACTACGTCGGTGCTGAAGTAAAAATTAAATATAGAAGGAAATTGACTGGCACTGAAATTGTAAACGAGTCCTCGTGATTATAAAGTTCGTTCTTACGGCTCGTTGGCAGCTCGCTGATTTCGTCCCTATATCTAAAAATTCCACGAGCGATTTGCCTTAAGATAAAGCTTCCGATACCCTGAAATTTCGAAAGAAGAATTATAAAATCTTTAAAAAGTTGTACGAGAGCGCGGAACTTTTCCAGAATTCAATTTCATCAGAGAATCGCACTCATCCTCTCCGCGAAAGCTCCTTAAACTTATAATCAAAGTTATTATCAAAAACACTATGGACTCAAAGGCAAAGAAGCGCCTCGACACCCCGCTAATTTTTCCGAAGAGCATCGCCGAAGCGAGCCGTCTCCGCTCGAGAATCTGTAGCTCGCGGGGCGGAGGGGTACGGGGGGGGGGGAGGGCTTCGAAAGATCCACGTGGTTCAGCGCGGCAATCCAATCGACGGCGCGCCGTTTGGCTGGCTGCCCGCGCAAATTGACAAAGCAACGAGCGACAGCCCGAGTCTTACGAGCCGGCCGGCCCGCTTATATTTATGGCCGCTGCCGCCGCCGCTGCTCCATTTTCCACCTGGCCGCGCGGTGCAACAGGCTAGTCTTCTTTCTCTCTCGCGCTCGCTCACTCGCTCGCTCGAGCCGGCATTTTACGCGGCGAAAATCGATCATGGAAGACGTTAACCCCTTTAAGGGTGGGATACTCTGCGGCGGAGCTTTGCTCATTATTCGGACAGCTGGCCGAGCGAGGAAATTTTAAGGTTTTTAAGCGACCGTCGCGCATCGAGAATTTTATAGGATTCCGATAGTTCGCTGGTGCAGGCTTATTGTTTCATTATCGCTGTGCTTTTTGCGACGTCCTTCAATAAAGCCGATCGCATAACTAAATTCTCAATGCTAAATAATCCCTCAAAACGTATTACAAGCATTTCAAATGAAAAGCAACGAAACTCTAATCCCCTCTAATAAACATATCGCTCCTTTCCCGCAATCGACTCTTAATCCCCGTGAAAAATCTCCCGCCGCCGAGGCCTCCGGCGCAGCTCGTCCAATGACGCGCGTCGGCGATTCCGGCAGCTAATGACACTTTGACAAACGCGGCGCGACGGCCGCGCATTGCCCCCCGTCGTCGTGCTCGCGCGTCGCCCGGACGAGCAACGAGGCTGAGGACGATAATGACGGACAGCGCCGTCATTCCGGCCGCGCGGAAACGAAATTCCGGGCTCGTTTTTATTCGCCCGCGCCACAAAGGAATTTCCCGGGCGCGACCGCGACGAGTCTTTCTATTTCTTTTTTCGTCTTTTATCCTCCGTCGCAGTCCTTTGCAGGCCCGCGAACTGTTGCTGCTGCCGCCGCGCGGCCCGCTGAACAAGACTTTTTGCTTTCCTCTCTCTGCCCCGGCTAATGGCTATACCGAGCGGTTACGTTATACGAGGTCCTCGGGATCGAATCGGGCTCCGCTCGCTTTGTTTCGGAGGCTTAAAGCGCGCTCCCTTTATTTCGCGAGCTAAATTGGCCGAGGGTGCAACGCGAGCCGTGCAATGAGGCGCAATTACGCCTTCGGATTAGTAGCTTTGTTTAGTTTAGCGCGAAGAAGGTGACTCTCGCGAGTGCTTTCCAGAATTACAGCGACGAAATTCGCACTGAGCACACGCGCTTCTCCCCCACCCCCCTTCCCCCCGCCCGCGGAGCTTTTGCGCTCTAATTTCAGATTAGATTTCGGCCTTTGTCAAAACGCGAGAGCTCGACGAAATTGCTGGGGGGGGGGGGGGGTAACAGCGTACTTTCCCGACGGCAGGAATTCATGTATAATTATTGTCGAATTACTTCCCGCGCGTAACGAAACTTTCGAGATAAAATCCTGGGTATATAAGCCACGTCACATTTTTAACGATCCAGCTACTCTCTCTCTCCCCCCTCTCTCTCTCTCTCTCGCATCCCCGGGCTCATTTAATCGACGCTAAAAGCTCGCCGAGGCGCGCGCGGCCCGCCGCGAAAAGTAGGCTCGGGCGAGCGTGCGAAACCGTCGTTATTTACGCCGCGCGCGCGCGCGTCAAACGAGCGTGTCGCGAACGCTCGCCTGTTGAATAAGCCCCCCCCGGCGACGCCGACGTCTTTTTCCCGGACACGGGCGGGTGCGCGGTCGCGAACAAACAAATTCGCCGCGCGAACCTGTTGAGCGGCCCTACCGCCGGCTCTCCGCGCGCTCGGAGTCGCAAAATTGCAGAGCTGTCCGTCGCCAGGTGCGCGAGGCCATAGCTCCGGCCAGGGGGGGGGGGGAGGTGAAAAAAGGGGGGAGCCGGCTCGCGCGTACAGCGATCCCCGGATACGAGGGGCACTTAGCTCGCGCGCTCGCGCTCGCGGCTCGGATAATCGATAAAATTGCGCAAACGTGCAACAGTCGCGAGCGGAGCCAGCCGGCCGAAGCTTATCGGCCCGAGCCTCCGTCGCCCCCCGCGGCGACTGACGCTTATCATCCCCCACCCGGAGCTTTCCACGTGGACGATGAGGATCGTCGCGAGGAGGGAGAGCCTCGCGGTCTCCCGGCGCTTTCGGGGGGGTTGAGGGGGCTTTTCAGAAGCGGTCCGATGATGGTGGCTGCTGCTTTATTTCCGGAATTAGAGGGAGTTTTTATAATTACTCGCGCCTGTCCGTTCGCCGAGTTGCCGCGCAGCTCGATCTGCACTCCCACGCTGCCGGGGGATAGCTTTGTCGCGGTGCGTAGTAATTTCCTGCCGCTTTTGTATCCTCCTTGTAGGGAGGATAATTTTAGACTCGTGTTCCCTTTGTTAAATAATTAATCCGGCGATGACGTGCACTTGGCGCTTATAATTATCTATTGTTTCTTGTAGATAAATTTACATTAGTTTTAATAACACGGAGAAAAGTCGCTTAAAAAGCTAAGCAAGCGTCGTAAGTAAACTTTACTCAGCTTTGTAAGTAAATTTTACCGAATCCAAGACGCCCATTTTCCTTGCTGTCTCTCTCGCCCGCGCGGTGAATCAGTATCTCTTGCTTATACCTTTTAAGTACATTTCACTAGCGATTTTTCTCCGTGAATGAATAAAGAGAGCTCGTGCATGCTTACGATAAATAACCCAATTTCGTTCGCAAAATGTTAAAATGACAAGGGGCGAAACGCGTATTTCCAAGAAAGTATTTAGAGTAGCACGTCTGTCTCCGAAAAGTGATATTAAAATTTGTTAACACACCGACCGACAGCGGCGAGTAAAATTCACCATCTAGGTATTGTGAATATCCCTCTCTCCCACCCGGGGAAGAAAATCCCGCAGCACACTTTCACCCGTGTCGGTTTATTTTTATCCACATTTTTATCCCCCGCGCTGCAACAGCCGATTTTTTTTTTTTTTTCCAAAGCAGCGGAGATTCCCCGCCTCAAGGGACTCTATTAATACGCCATTCATGAAGCAGCCGACTCGGACGACGCTTACAACGCCGATGACGTAGCGAATCGAGTCGCCGCGTTGATTAATCAAACGCACGCGGCCAGTCGGCTCAATGCGGACGAGCGAGCAGGTCGCTCGCGCTCGAGTGCGCAGCCGCGCGCGGGCGAGGGGAAGAAGCGCGCCGCCGGCTCGCGGACGTCCACGGAAAGCGCGCGAGGAAAAGGTGGAAAACGCCGCGCCATTGTGCCCCGGAGTTGACTAACCGCTCTTTTATTTTCGAGCGGCGCGCGTAATTGGCGCGTAGTTAAGGGAGATTTAGGGGACACCTGCTGGCGTACCGCGCGGCCCGTCTTTCCCCAGAATCAACTTGTTCCGATCCTCGGTCTCTCTCTCTCTCTCTCTCTCTCTGCTGTGTTCGCGACGTTCTTTCCCAGCTTAAACGAGTGGAAAATACGCTGATGGAAAGGACGGACAATGTTGTTGGCAAGGAGTAGTGGGCGTTTTTCGGTGGGAAAGAGAAGCTTCTTTTTCTCTTCCGAAGAAGCTATAGGTTTTAACAGGCATCGTGTAAAATCAAATGCAGCCGACGACGAAAAGTTTTTAGTTCACGACAAGTCGTCAAGCACTTTTTGAAAATCCAGCTTGTGAAAACATTCCACGGACAAGGAAAAAAGTCAGCTTCGAGAAGAGCTCGGTCGTCGTTCCCGAAATTCGAACCCGCCGAGTTTCCCGCGTCCGCTCTGCCTAGCGAGGGCCGATATATAAAAAGGCGGCTTACGCGCTCCTCCTTCAAAATCTCGCCCGCCATTTTCGAGATAATATCTCCCCCCCCGAGCCCAACGAGAGATCGAATCTCCCTCCCGGGCCGCGGAGAGCGGCGGAGGCGTCGGAAGAGTTACTTGACCTCGATTTGCCGGGCATATTATTTTCATCCTCCGCCGCCGCTCTCCGCCCTCCCGCGGCTCTACTCGGGGGGGATTTATTATTCCGTTTTTTCGCCGTCGTCGGCGGCGGGGATCGGGAGCCGGCGCGGCACCTTGAAAAAGAAGGGTGTGGATATCGGCGAGGGAGAGAGAGAGAGAGAGAGAGAGAGCTGCGAGAGCTGCACTCGGAAGAGTGTCAATAGAAGCGAAACGAACGGAGCTTATACGGATCGCCTTTGTTGAGCGCGACGCGGAGGATCGGGTATTTAGCCGGCTATTGTTCCTCGAGAGTAGCCATCGACTCTCTCTCTTTCTCTTCTGTAAGCGATATAACTATTGAAGAATTTAGTCGAGCCCTTTTTTTTTTTTTCTCGTCGTCCTCAGCCGCGGCTCCAAAGACCTCCGGGACTCGACCTCGCCGAAAAACGGAGCGCTTTAGGAAGCGCATTTTTACGATATTGTTCTCTGGTTTTTAATCCCGAAAGCCGGGCTTTAACTTTGTTTTCAGCCGCCGGCGGCCGCGCGTATACATTTCTGCTCGGCGGAATGGATGGACTTTTGTACATGTTTGCGGCGGGCTGAATAATGCTTCGAGCGCCGGGCGAATCAAAAATCTGTACGGGGGAACTTTAGGCCGGCCGCTGAATCGCCGAAGCCTGGTGTCCGTTGCGAAAGCACTCGTCGCGGCCCGGCTTTGGACGGTGCTTCTAATGGATTTTTCTTGAAAGCGCGACGAGTTGCGGATTCGGGAGCAGATGCTGAGTTCGTTTTCGAAACCAGAGCTTCGTTAGTAAATATATACAGATTTCTTTCGAAAATTCGATCCCGCGGTGTTCGCGCGTCTGGGCTCTTCGCTTCGGGCCGAGGGGAGGCCTTAGAAGGCCGTCGTCGAAATTCGAAAAACGCCACGCGCGCGCGCGCGCGGCAGTCGGCGGCCGGGGAACTTTTTAAAAGAGCAAGAGCTGACACAATAACAAAAGTGGGCTTTCGCGCACGAAAAAAAAAAAAGGGAAGAGAAAAAGAAAAAAAGAACCTCTTTCTCCCGCGGCCGCGAAAAAAAAAAAAGAAAAAAAGCATCGCTCCATCGCGCAAAATGAAAATTCGCGGCCCTCAAGAGGTACGCGCGTCGGAGCTTTTCTTTTCAAGTTATTAAGCTTTTCGACGATTTTCCCCGGCGTGCATTCCTCCCCCCCCCTCCCTTCCCCCTTTTACATTGTCAAGTCTCGCAGAGCCGTTCATTCCGGCCGTTAGACCGTTTTATTTATTCGGTCCGCATTGTTCCTGCCGGCGGATTTTTTTATACGTTTCCGCGCGCCGACTGGCTGGCTTTTGGCTACGGGTTTAAAATGGAGATTTTCGGAACGATCCGACGGATTAATTGCCTTTTGATATTGTGCGCTGCGCTTTTCCTCTTTGGGGCTGATCTCGTTTTAGGGGCCTAATAGGGAAACAAGTCGGTCGTTAAACAATGAGAGTTTTCCTTTATTTTCCGGACAATGCGGAGCTTGAAAAGAACGCCATTCAAGACTTTGAATAAAAATGGAGAAATTTTATTTTCCATGGTAGTAATTCGTGTTCTTCCGTAAAAAAAGGGAAATCTGGCGTTCCGCGTCTAAACGTTGAATTTTCAAGAGTTATTTTAAAAAATATTTTTTAAATGCAAGCTCGACGGGGAAGTGTATATTGGTGGGCTGATAAAAATGCGCAGATTATTGAAAAAGTGTGTTCCAGCCTTATCGAGAATCAAGCCAATTGTGAACAGCCATTGTTTCGAGTTTAACAAGAAACTGACAGTAGAAAAAAAATCTTTCCAAAATATTAATTAAAAAGGACAACAATGTACGGACGCGACCAAAAAATTGCAAGCACAATGGAGATTTATTTTTTATTTCTTTACAGCCCGCGTAAAAATAAACCAGAAAAAAAAAAAAAATAAAAACAAAAGTAGTCAATTTATGTCAAGCTTCGTTCACTTACCCTAAAATATTAAAACTTTTTACAGACTCGTCGTCCTTAATTGAAAGCGCGAAAAGCACCCTAAATCATTAAATCCAATTTCGCAGCCAGATAAATAATCCCCTACCGGCGGTCTCTCTTCCTTCGAATCAAAAGCCCTCCTCCCTCGTTTCCCCGATCCAGTTCCGCCGCGGGTACATAATTTATCAGAAATTACGCGGATCCGCCTTGCGCCCGCCATCGGGCGAGGCGACTTCCGCGTCCGCCTCCTTTTCTTCCCGGCCAAAAAAAGAGAGAGAGAGAGAGAGAGAAAGGAAAACGCCAAGGCTTTCCTAATCCGACGAAGGCTGCCCGCCCTGGCGGTAACGGGGCAGCCGCCGGATGTATATTGACTGCGGCGCGACGCGCGCCAAGTAATGCAATGCCTCGGACGATAATGCGAGCCGAAAAGCTGGGGGAGGCGCACTGGATGGAAGTCGATGACGCAAGACCGGGAATTTCTTCTCGTCCGGGAAGCTTGCCACGAGCGTGTACAGCCGCTCGCACTTTTATTGGATCCGGAGGCTTCATTACAAATGGCGTACGGAAAGAATGATCAAGCTCGCCCGAAAGCCGAATCGAGGGACGAATATATATATAATAGTGTGTACAAACCTCGATGGATGGAGGCAGCGGTGGGCATCTCAGGGCGGGCTGGGATTACCTCCTGGCCCCTCCCGTATCAATGGCAGTGCGGGCCGCGCTGCTTCAAGGCGGCCGAGTCGACCGCGGCGGCTGCGGGACCAACTCGACGCGGCGCTGACCTTCCGGTCATCTCCACGGCCCTCCCAGCATCGTCCTTCGCCCGAGACGCCAAACGCTGAAAGCAGAACGACACCGTGCACACGAGCGAGAGAGGCCGGATGTGCGGGAGGCGCTCGGGAAGTACGCGGCTTTTGTAATGCTAAGTCGGACCTGCGGCGGAGAGGCATAGGACACTCTCGCGGAAAGCTTACCCGATCGAGCTCGAGACAAAGTTGACCCCGACAGCCAGAGAAAGGAAGATCCCCCGTCGGGGAGCTTCGGACGCGATTCCTCGTCGTGATGCAATAGTTTAAAAAAGGATATAAAGTCGTACAGCCGTGTGAGCTCGAGGTCGACGGAAAGCAAACGTTCGTCCGCGGCTCCCCGCTGGAAGAGCCTCGGTCCGGGCTCGCGCGAAAAACGCCCCTTAAAACCTTTAACGCCAATATACAGCCGCGCTTCGATATCCCCGCATTTCCATAATCTGAGGCCTCGCTCGCTGGTCGAGATAAAGTGTTGCGCGGAAGGCAAGACGCGCGCGCGAGCACGCCCGAGCCCCGAGAGTAATAAAACACCATAATGGACGTATACACTCATCTCGGGGCAAACATTTTTCTCCGTCAACTCGTCGTCAGGCTCATTTCCGAGAAAGCTCCCTCCTCCACGTCGGGGGTGGGGGGCTCGTAAAAGACAAAGGTCCGTCCTTCTTCTGGCCTGCCTTATGTAATTCGAAAGCTGCGGCCTCTCTCGCCGATTGGTTCGAGCGCGATTATTTTGCCCTCTTTCTTATGTTTAATTGCGAGCGCCGCGAGAGAGAGAGGAAGAGAGAGTGAGGCATTTGTTTAATTATAGAATCGCGCGCGCGCTGAATTCTTTGACGACGGCTGCTCTCGCTGCTGCGTAAGTGTATATAATGCTCTCTTTTTGAGTTCCCGCGCGAGCGGGACTTTTGAAGGAGCGCGCAACTGCTTTCAGATACTTCGGCAGCACGAACGTGACGCGAATTTCGGCACGGGGAGCGTCGAAAATCAAATTCGCCTCTGCTTAATTCTTCGCTTCACTTCCAGAGTGCGATTATTGTTTTACTTCGATCCGCGCGTCGCTCTATTTTCCCGAGTCGAGAGCGAAAATAAACCCGCGCGCGCTTCCAAGCAGAAAAACGCGCGCCCAACGTTCCAACAACAACAGAGGGGCCGCGCCTTCGGATCTCAGCGGCTCGAGCGAGCAGCCCGCGATTCTTCCGCAAATCTTTCGCGCGTAAGCATTTTTAACGCGCGCGGAATAATCCTCCCCTCCGATCCATTAGCCGACCGGCGGCTCGGCGACGAGCGCGGAGCTTTCGTCGCCTCGACGCGAAGCAGAAACGCGGCGCGGCTGCAAAGTACTCGTAATAGCTTCTGCTCTCGATTGGCGGGACGAGCTTTTTTTTTTTCTTGTTTTCCTTTGCGCGGATAAGCGGGACATTCGAGAGCTTTTGTTGAAACTAATTGTTAATTTGAAAAAATGTTTTTTAGTCGAGCGCGACTCGAATTTGTTCTTATTACGGGTCGAACTTTTAGGGTCTTGAGTGGACTTTGTGAAAATGTGATTCCTCGATACCGGAAAGGAAGATAATTCAAAAGATAATATCCGTTCTAATTCTCTTCTTCTACGAATCCTGACTTGGTCCTTTTACGAGCTAATAAATAAACAACAGTACAAATCAATTGCTACCATGACCAAGCTCCACCCCGCTCGAACGGCGTTCGGCACCTTCCGCGCCTCGCTAAATAGAAATCCTCGCGCCTTTATGCGCGAGCGAAAAATTCGCCAATGGAGCCCATTAAAATCGCGAGCCACCCGAGAAAACCCCCCTTCCCCCCCGACTAACGAAATGGATCGTCAGTCCGGCGTCGACTCGGGCCGCGGCTCGTAAAAATCAGCTCGAATCTCCGCTCGTGCATGTTCGATCGAGTCGGGCGCCTTGGCCGCTCCTCGGGAGGCGGCGGCGGCGGCGGCTCCCGCAAGCCGGACACGTTTCTCGCACCAGAGCCTCGCTATTAACGAGTCGAGCGCGCGGACATGACGGATACACCTGGACGGGGGTCGTCCTCGCGATCCCGCGCGCGCTCGATGAAGCGCGGCCGGTCCGCTCCGAAACGTCGTTCGATCGTAGCCGCGCGGTTGGGGGAGATTGTTTGCGCGTCGATGGCGAGTGTGAAAAACGCAGAGCAATCGATTGTTACGCGGGTGGGCTAGAACTATACATATCGGAGTCTTTCGGCTG
>JAWWEM010051104.1:0-10079 GCA_035582935.1 Ormyrus thymus
ATACACTTTGTCACAAAATATAGTAATTTTTAGTAAATTTATAGTAAATTTTGATATAACATTTTTCTCAGTGCAGCCGTGGATTTTAAAGCAATTATAAAACGCAATCGCCAAGGGTGAGAATTTAATTTACAGCTACAAATAAATTATGTTAAAGAAACAAAAGAATTTCTTTCATTGTTCATATTCATTTATTTAGAGCTTTGGGGACTCTAAAGTTTCTCAGCTTATAATAGAAAAAGGACATGTATCTCGGTTCAATTGTTCATCTTTCTCGTTTCAGTTCGAAAGTTATTACGTCCAAAAAGTTCCAAGCGTCGAGCGAGTTCCCGACGAGATACGGGTGTATACGCGAAGGCGTTTCGTTTCGGGCGCTTAAGACTCGCTTGAAGATTGCCGTCTTTTGTTATGGAAAACGAGCCGCGAGCCTTTCGTTCTTCGCCGGCCGAAGAATCGGACTGAAAATTGGACGAAAGTTTTCGCATCGGTTAAGACTCGGAGGTTTGTTATTTCGCGAGGCTTGATGCGCTTTTCAATTCGGCATGTGGATCAAGGAGAATTTTAAGATTAAGTAAGCAGAACTTTTTGACTTATAAAAATGTTACTCGAGTACCAGGTCTACTCTAAACACCGGATTGAAAATCCAGCAAAGAAAATTGATTTCATTTAATTTTACCAAATTAAGATGTGAAATACACGTACAAATATTTTGATCGTCTGAAGTTTGAAAAAAGAAACGTTTGAATTAAAACGTCTAAAAAAAAGAAGGTAATATCGATCTTCTAAAGAATCGACCTCCGATAAAATCTTCAAGTACGAAAATTGCCAGTCCAAAGGCCGCCGTTAAGCTGCATAATTAATCTCCATCGCGAAAAGAAACCCACGGAATTCGCGATAGAACGAAAGCCTGCACAGAAAAGCACCTCTGTTCGCCCGTAGTACCTCATCAAAGCTGCGCACTGCGGAGTAATAAAAAAAAAAAAACGTACTCACAAAATCCATTCGGTCGAGAACAAGCTACATATATATATGTATATCTCTGCGTCGACGCGAGAGATACATGCAGGGCGATAAAGTTTTATTTTGCATAAGACGAATCGCGCCCGAGCAGTGCTCGCGGTTTATGCTTGCAATTACGCCGGGGCGCTGCTGCCGATGCCGAAGCACAAAAAGCGCTCCGAGGAGAGGAAAATATTTTTCAAGACTTCAGAAGGGTCGACCTCTGCGCATTTCTAGCCGTCGATCGGTAAATTGCGAGGCATTTTCTCTACCGCGACGTTTTCCATTATTCGCGACTTTCACTGCTGCTTCGTTTCCGACGGCGACGTGGAAATGCATAAAAATGCTTCTTACAACTTACGATTGCGGCGAATTTTTTTTTATTGGAATTCTAGGTGACAATTGTTGGCAGTTCTCCACGCTTTAGGAATTTAAAAGCAATTACATTTCTTTACATTCATAAACATAAAAGAAACTACAATTTCCCGAACTCTTTACCGCCAAAAAGCATAATTCATTAATTTGCCGACCGATGCAAATAATTTCCGATCGAAATTAAAAGGCAAAGCCTCGGAAAGGAATTCGCCCAGGCGACTGTTCATAAATAGGAAAAGCTAAAGCTCCCCACGAATGACCTGCTTTTTCCGGTGAGATTTTCTTCACCCTCCGGTGGATCTCGGCTTTATCGGTTTCACGCCTGGGAGGCGATCAAGGGCGCGAGCGAGCGGCGGACGCGGCAATGTTTTCGTTATGAAATATATATATATTTTCTTTTCCCCCAGAGCCGCGTTCTCACTGGCAAGGAAAAACTAGGCGAACGGAACGATGCGGTAACAAGAGGGCCAGTTTCCGACGATTCGGATAAAGTTTACCGGTCCAATGATATTTCGCAGGGATTTCTAGAGTCGGTGCACGAGTGCAGGAACAAGAACGACTGGGGAGGTGAAAGAATGAGGAAGGAGCCTCTATGTAGCTCAATGTGTGTTTCTAACTCGTTCCATTAATAAACTAATCCAATGCGCTGTAAAAAGAATCCTATTCAATGAACTACTCGCGGTTTTTTTTCGCTTTCAGAAACACGTACACGAAGGACTCGTTCCTTATTCCTGCACCTCGCCCGTAATTCCTTTTCTCACTCCTTTACTGTCGCGCGCAGACTCGCGCTGTCCGTTGAGGATCAAGGACTTACGGTGATAAATGTCGTCGCATAGATCTTGAGTGAAGACTCTTCAGAGGCATATGCGGGTGCGGGTAACTCTTCTTTCGATGTTCTGAAACAAGTGAGAGAAGAATCTTTAGCAATGGACGATCGTCAATATTATTCGCGAGGGTTAAAATTATTCGGAAGAACGTTACGATTTAGAAAAGAGCTTTCTCAATTTCTGGGAAGTTTTCTATATTGACAGAATGAAGTCCGCCGAAAACGACGACGGGCTTATTCTACTTTCTTATACTGCAAAAGATTCTTTAATGTGTTTCTGCTCCGTGTACTAGACTACTTTTATTTTCGTTTTATTCATTACTTTTTGTACTAGTTTCCGTGTCAAAGGAACACTAAATAACCCTCAGAAGAAAAACTGATATAAAGTACTGTTTATTTTGTTTATATTGAAATGATACGGAAATAAATGGTGCTTTGTTTCTTTTCATTTACTTCACACACGAAGCGATAAATTTAGGTTTAAAGAATTTTAAATCATTTAACTATTTGTCACCTTTTTGTAAAAAATAAACGTGTGTAATCTATTCAAATTCTTCCCTAATATATCATAATTTTTCTTTTATTGTTGTGCTTACCCAAACACATTTTTATTTTTGACTTTTCTATCGATTATATTTTTGTCTGTATCGTTGACTTTACCAAGTTAAAAAAAAAGTATGAAAATCTGGAAACGGGTCAACGAATCAGATTGAATTTGTTACTCATCATAACATACATAAACTTTGTTCTAGCATCATCGCATTGCGTGCGCTCTATTTCGAGAACTATTAACATTACATTTGCTTCAGTTTTAAAACTACTGAAAAGACCCGTCTGTACAGCTCAGAGTTTCTTGAGTTTTCTTGAAAAGTCACAAGAGCGGAGTCAAGTAGCAGGTCACGCAATATTTTTATATTATTCTTCATGTTATGCAAAAGGAACGCAAACGAGTCTACATCATGCTCTTTTAAAACACTTTTTAAATAGAATCTGTACAGTGATGGAAATAGCGAGAAGTCATGCATTTCTATAAATAAAAATTCTGCAGAATATTATTATTTAATGTATCGAACATTAACTATTATATCCAAATTTATATCCAAATTCATTTTCGATAATACATCAAGTATTTTAAATCAAGCTATTCCCCATATTTACTTAATTTAATAAAAGTTGCAATCTGATAAAATTAAGTAAAAAGGCAAATTTTAATGCGACCCACATCTGAAGTACATCTTATTTACATAAAAAAAGTATTATTCTCGTTAAACAACAGAAGCTATGAAATTTGCAAAACAAAAGATTTTTTGAGGTATAAATAATTAAAATGCTTTTACAGCGAGGTAAAAGTATAAAAATCTAAAGAATACAGTGTCCATTTTGCAAAAAAAATCAGATGCAAAAAAACAATTTCCCAAACCCATTCCCAAAGCTGCGCGAATAAAAAATGTCGAAGCTTACGGAAATGACGAGGAAAAGCCGAGAAGCACATAATGAAAAACACTGCTGTGCCGTTGACGTTTTCGACAGTTCTGCTCAATCCCCCTTTTTCTCGAGCTTTCTTTCCACACCGACACACGCGCAAAATTAAGCTTGAACGTTTAACCTTTAGCTGCGCAAAGCAGAATTTTTTCCTAATTTCGAGCTGATCTCGAACTTATTCTCTTTAGCATAAAATTGTAAATTAAAAACGTCTCTTCTAAGGTAAAAATTTTCATTTATTTAAAGAATAAAAATTGTTTTCTAAAAATTCCTCTTTTTTTATTCCAATTTCTATTTCGGGGTTCGCTTTCAAAGTGCAATTCGCGGAAGGAATTCGCAGAGAAATCAAATCACAAAAACCAGTCGAAAAAGGGAAATAGCTTTCCGAACGGATCAATTATCCCGGGACAGACAGAAGTGCTAATCACGTGCAGCACGAAATTACCGGAGATAAAAGTCGCGCGTCGGGACGTCGAACGTTTCGTAATTCAGTGGTCGGTGCCAAAATTATTACGTCTGACTGACGCGTCATCGTTTTTCTCTGAAGGAAGCCTCAAGAGTGAAACGGCTCGATTTGCAGAGCAAAAGAGCTTCAACTTTTTTTCTCGTCGATTTGTGCATCCGAAAAATTGATTGTATTCGAAGAGAGGCGTTTTTTTTTAAAAACTCAAACGCGCTTCGCTTATTTATTTATTTATTTGCAAGAAGCGTCATTTATGTAAACTGAATACAAAATTATTTTTTGAAAATTCGGTAATTTAAAAAGCAGTAGGATCCAGTGTGTACAGTAGGTGTACAGTGAGAAAGAAAGAGTTTCGCCACGTGTCATCGAAACGAGAAGGTTAATGAGATGCGTCGGCACGTGTCCATTTAAATTGTTTGATTGAGATTAACTGTGTATGCTCAGATTTATTAGAAATCGTTATAATCCTGAAGCTTGTTAGGATACGATAAGGCTGACGAATCAAAAGATTATTGGACTAAAAATATTTATATAGAAACTCGAGAATAACTAATTTAAATACAATAAAGTGACAATTTTAGTACGTGAGAGCTATGATTTTATAATTTTATAATTACTTCAAAAATTAATTAATTCTGACAAATAAAAAGGAATTCAATAAGGATAGATTTAATAATTTCACCACATAATCGATAATAATTTGATGCATCACCCTGTATGAGAAAACTCAATTGAATAAAGATGATTTAGCAGCGATGATTATTTCTACATTATACGTCAGTAAATGGACATTTATAATGCTTACGTGTAATAATTTTATTAACCTTAGAATTTCTAAATTGTAAAAAATCAAGTGACTACAGCATTATCGCAGTGCATGAGTATTGTCTGACTAAACTCAGTATATGCCTACTTGCAATCGCTGTGCATAAAAGTGTTAGTAACTTTTACTTCTTTTCTAAATCAATTTATATTTAATTTTTCTAACAAGTTTTGATGCAAAACTTGCGAAATTACAATATTCACACCGTCTTCAAGGATTTCATGAAATAGGACAAGATGAAAAGTTTTTTCCCAGCAGGATATTCTTATCTCGAAACATGTTAATCTCACTCTAAATACGCCGTATCCATGCAAACTTGGAGTAAATTGTATTATTCTTGACTAGCAGTTGCGCTCCCATTTATTAAACCAAGCAACTTCATCCTTCGTACAAAAACTCATTCTGGCTTAATCTCAGATTATTTTTTATTTTTTTTCAAATTTACTTCATGTATATGTATCAATAATTTCAAAATTTAATCCCAAACCTCATTTTAAACACACAAGCAATGAAAATTCCAATCTACCTTAACCACCAGTTTCGCAACTCAACTTTCATTAACTAAAAATATTGACGTGTACAATAAACAACGCAGTTTTCTTCCGCCTTTTATCCTACACGCTGCTTGCAAAAGCTCATAGATAAAAACTGACTAAGTACTCACGATCGAGGCCGCGATCGCCATACCGCGGAAAGTTAGGTCCTCGGTCGCGATCGCGATCCGAGCCGATTGACTCTGAAGGTGATCCAAGCTGGGCTACGTCGAACTTCTCCCCGCCGTCCATCGCAAACACCTTCTCCATCTCCTCGTCGAGCTCTTGAACCGTTTGCGCCCCATGTCCGTCGGTCTGCAAAAAAAGAGAAACGGTCAGTTTTACCTTCGACTTTTCCTTCACCGGTGCGCTGATGTACCCTGAGATTGGGCAGGGAGAGCGAGGAGAATATTTTCTGAAATTTCGCGTACACCATTTCGGCGTTCGCTTCGATTCTTTACGAGCCGCATTAAAATTCCAGCTCGAACGTCGGGGGAGGGATAGCGCATGTCGTCGTGTGAAAATGTCATTCGAAATATCGACAAAACTTTCCCGCGCAGTCGGGCTTGAACCTAATTTAAAGTAAAGTTTTTAATGGGCTTCGGGCCGTTTAAAAATGAAATTACGATTCAACTTGCGATAAGGCCGCAGTGGGGAATTCGCTGGGGTCTTCGAAACTTTGAGTTTGTTTGGAAAATCATTAAAAACACAACTAGTTTACCAAGGAACGTGAATGCTCGCAAAGTTCAAATATTAAAAATCCGCTTACAAGATGTGTAATATCTCGTATAAAGGGAACTCGTAAGAAAAGCTTTTGCCCCCGAGAAGCAAAATCTGAATCTTATGAAAGCGAAATTTTCCTTCGATTTCAATATCTTTTTTGTTCGCTCCTTAACCTTCCAAGTTTAAAGCATCCGTCAGTCATATTTTCACCGTGGGAGATAGCAGGCATTATACACGTAAAAGCCCTCTTTCTCTCTCAATGCCTCTACCCCGTCGTCTTTCCCTTCGACTTATCACATGTAATCCCAGTGCCAATATCTCTCCTTTCCGACCTATCAGCGCCCGCGGACGTGTCAAGGCCGCTCAAAAGTAAATGGACTTAAAATTGAGCGTAAAATCGCCAGGTTCTTTACGAGCTTGGACGACGCCTGGATGATTTATGGCCCGGAAGGAACCGCTATTATTATCTATCGGTTTCGAGCTGCATTTTTAACGAGGATGTGGGAGCTCTTGCGATTAGTAGGAAACGACAGAGTTTTTAAAAAGACAAACTCGTTATGGCAGCAAAAACCTTTGAGAAAGTAAGCGCCGACTCGGATGTTTTTGCCGAGCTTAATCGAAAGTTGATCCTTTTAGCTTTGTAGCTTGCAGCTCTGAAGTGTCCTATATAACTAAGGAAGCAGAGTTGACGTTAAAGGGATTTTCTAAGATATAGCTGCGCTGATGGTCATTCTACGTTTTCGTAGATTTATTTTTTCGGATTATAAACGGAGGTTATCTGAAAGCTTCATTTCCTAAATAAATGAATTTAAAAATAGAATAAGTTTTATGCTGCGTATTTAAAAGTTATAAATTAAATTAAGTACACAATTTTTTGTCAAAAAAAAAAAACAAGTTATCTAAAAAGTAAATTATGAAAAGAGATTTCATGAAAATGAAGCCGAAAGACTCGATAATAATTTTTAATTCCTAAAATGAACTTACACTTATTTCATAATTCAAAGCTATTTTCAACAAACTAATTAACATTCCATCATAATTCCGCCATTAATTAAATACCTAAAACAACCAACTCCAGCTGCACTGCTTAATTAGATCCTGCCGTTGATCAACTAATTAAGAGTCGCGCAGTCCCCGCAGATCCCCTCGGAATGCATCCCGGCTCCGAGCGTACCTCAGGCGATTCTCCCGGCCAGCCGTCGTGAAAGCACAAAAGCAGGAAAAAAAGGAGGGAAGCTCGCCCTCGCTCCTCGCGAAATAATCGGGAACGCGCGGGGGGACAACCCGGAAGCGGAAGCGACGCGTGACTTCCTCGTCGCGGCAGCGAGGCGCGCCGGTCGATGCGGTCGCGTCCTTGAACTTGAGCTTTCGGCCCGCTTCGGCTGCCGCAGGCTCTAAAACCTCGACCCTGCACTCCGCTATCTCCGCCATCCCTCCCCCGCGGTTTTCCGACCGCTCGGCTCAAGCCCCCCCCCCCCCCTCCCCCGACCCGAGCTATCTCGCTACATTTTTCACCCCCTTGTCATCGACGCGTGCGTGTGTGCGCGGCCAAGTCTGAGGGGGACGGGCGCGAGCCCCGCCAAGCTGAGATAAGCCCAGATTCTGGTAATTGCTCGCCTGCCGGACCTGCCCTCCGGGTAGTGAATTTGGTACGGGGTCTTTTTGGCGGGGCTTAGTCGGGGTGGTGGAGGTGCATCGAACCAATGGAAATAGTATGGGGAAAAAGGGTTTACTGGTTTTCGCGGGGGTTTCGATGAGATTTCATAGCGGCAAGTTGCACCTTCCAACATTTAGAATTTTACTTGGAGTTTAAGCTTGAACAGAAATTAAAAGATGTTTTCGTGAAACTTCATCTCTTCGCAGAAGTTTTACAGTTTCTTTTTACAATGATTACTTCAACGCTGCTATCATAAACTCACCCCCCCGTGAAGTGAATTTCTGGTTTACGGCTGTACGTGACTTAACTTCAACGTTCTCACACCTAATAATACTAATAATTGAATTTTTTAATAATAGTGCACGTACACGTTTAAGTAAATGGACTCATTTACTTAAACGTGTACATTTAGATTTTACTCGGCTTGGTTATCCGAAATCTACGGCTTTCTCCAATTTAACGCTAAATAACGTATACTTTCGAGCATGCTTCGGAAACAAATCGATACCATAACTCTTCAAATAAGTAGGAGTTTCGAAGAGTAAAGGAAAGCCCGCACGTGATCTTTCCGCATGCTTGTCAAACGATCGTATTTCTTCTCATTATTTTAGTTCTCAAAAGTCTGCATAATTTACGATGCTTTTTGCAGTAATGCTCACGTGATACCAACTAAGGCCTTAAACATACAAACGATTTCTTTCAAAGAAAATTGCGACGTTAAGTGTGGCTTTAAATCACTTTGAAAATTGCGGGTATTTGGTAATAATAAGCGAAGGATTGCTTAGGAAAATTTCATCTTACTGATTTACATGTAGATTCGGCGTTAAAGGATCAGCGTTGTTCTAATTAGATTTTATACTTTTTCAATGTAGACGTGCAATGGAGCTTAAATTTTTTTAATGAACCAAGTCAATAGTTAACTGCTCCACTTAATTTAATTATAATTTAATGCGTGCTAGAATAAAAACCAGATTATCCCTTTTTTCTTCTAATTCTTAAAAATATTTTGCAATTTATTGATTAGTGGAATTGGTTTCTAAAAATGGCAAGCAGAAATGCAACGTATAAAATCCGGTTTCCGTTTTATTCGACTCTTGAAATATTGAAAAGTTTCTTTATGACAAGTAACGTTTTTCTTAAATTCATTTTGAAAATTTAAATAAAAAAAAGTCACTGCAATGGTTCAAAACTACATTACAATATAAACCTGCGTGAAAAAGAATCAGAGCTTTACTAAAAGCTGAAACGCCCAGCTTTAGCAGCGAAGCTCAAAATTATTTAAAGCAGACCACGAGCCGTCCAGTGGCGTAAACCCATTAGGATCACCAGCATCCGTCTCGCTTCTTCCTCGGATCATCTCTCGGCTCGTTGCTAAAGAGACTTTTTCTCTACAGCTCGAGAGGCGCGAAAGAAGAGGGTGATCCCCAGGAGAGGCGCACGTGATGCGCGACGAAGACTCTCGGATTTTAACGACTTTCTTCTTCAACGGCGCGCCGCTGCGGCGCGATGCCGACTGCCGCCTGCTTATGAATTCCAGAAACTTTTTCCCCGGAAATTTAGACTCGTTTTCGTTATCGCATCCGTTGCCGCTGCGCTTTTTTCTCGCAGTGATGCTATTCTGCAGGAACGCAGAACGCTGCGGGTAAGGCTGAAAAACGGGCGAGCTGGTGCAGTAGGAAATGAAAAAATTTTCTTCTTCTAGATTTTAAAGCAATAGCTGATTTTAAATTAAATAGGTTTTGGTATTAAATTACTCTCAATCGATTAAAAGCTGAGTCATTAATTAATTAAATACTTTTCGAAGTCTGATTATAATTTTTTAAATAATAATATTTGAAATTGTAACTTTAATATTCACTTTTAAATAAATGATTTTGCCAAGTGAAAGTTTTTAACCGTAAGATATAAAAGGAGTGTAAATCGTAAGCGCGCGCAATGTCTGACTAAACTCTGTATATATCTACTTACTCGCGTTTCTGCACGAGTCGCTTTAACAGCAAGACATAACAGAAAAACTTGGGTTGTAATAATGCGTGTAAACTGCTTATCTTTCAAAATCAAGCAATTTTCTGGCTTGTTTAATTTAGGAAATTAGTCTCATTTCTGCAGGTAAACATTAATCTTACACTGAGAAAAATTTTTTTGAAAAATTACTATTTAAATAGCACTCGTGGGACACACACATCTTTTAACAATTT
>JAWWEM010051105.1:0-10078 GCA_035582935.1 Ormyrus thymus
ATTCGCGCCGTGGCGGAGTACTACCGGGCTCTCCAGCTTGCCGGTTGACTCTCTTCGGCGAGGCAATCTCTCTCATAGTTTAAAATGAATCGACATCAATCGATTCCAAAATCAACAAAATATTACCGAAAAGAAAGAGGAATTCCCATTGAAAGTGATAGCGTTGATGACCAATTTCAAGTACAGTAAACTCTCAATAAGTGGCCACGCCACGGGGGAGAGGAGAGGAAAATTCGGCGAAATGGCCAGTTACGGGGAGCCGGCCCCCACTACTCAGTCAACGTGCGCTTAAAACAGTAGTAGGGGGAGTGCTATAAATTTTGTTTGTTTACGCACGGGGACTTTTCTTCGCGGCGCGTTGCTGTTCGCGCTAGAGTGGGGGGACACATGATTGTGAGTGTGAGCGTACGTGTGAGAGGAAAAGTGCTCGCTTGGCTACTTATCGGGAGGCCACTTATCAAGAGTTTACTGTAAGTGTAATGATAATTAATGGTTAAATATTTATTGAAATTCCAATTTAAAAAAATTTTACACAAGTTATTTCTTATATTTAAGATGATATTAACTACAATTATGTACTGTTTAACCAGATTAATATTTTCTACACTTCTGGAATAACTGCATAATATAACTGTAAAAATAATAATCATAACATTATTTAAAATATTTTTAATCACATCTTAACAATGCACATGAAACTTATTGATTACACGGGCCCACACAAAAAAAAAGTTTTTGGTTCTGGGATGGAGACTAGTTTTTTCTGATGTATTTTTCCCGCTGAATCCGAATTTGTCATTAAAAATAGGGATTCGGCCGTAAATTTTGAAGATAACCTCAAAAAACTGTCGAAAAGCCGTGTTTCTGTGATAAAAATTTGAGGAGAACAAAAACATTATTTCCTTCACATTAAAAACACTTTGTTTTTATGTACATTGGCCTGCTGAACCCGAATTTGCCATAAAAAACAGGTTACACCGGCGAGTTTGAGAGACAATCTCAAAAAACTGTTCAAAAATCTCATGCACAAGAACTAAATTGGGTTACGCTAGCGTACATGTTTGTCATCGAACGATCTATGCAAAGGATTTCTACGCCGCTTTTTTTATTAGATTGTACATCTGTTTTTAGCATCCATCAATATGTCCGCATTATCTTCACGCTCCATTTTCCTTGCCACCTACGTTCAAATTCATTCAGGTCCTGATGAAATCTTTCACCTTGCTCTTCATTGAAGTCCCCAAGGTTTGGTGGAAATTCATCAATGTGCGAATCGAAAAAGTGGAGTTTCAAATTCATTAAGCAACCTAAACTTTTGAAGTTTTCTACCATAGTTTCTACGATGCTCTTATAGTTTTCATCTTTATTATGACCAAGAAATTTCGTTGCAACATCTTTGAAGCTCAACCAGGCTGCCTTCTCGGTATCATTCATACTTTTGACAAAATCTTCGTCCCTGAACATTTTGCGAATTTGAGGTCCATCAAAGATATCTTCCTTCAATTCAACCAGAGTTTCATTCTTAAAGATGCTTTCTAAGTATTTGAAGCAGCGCCCTTCTTTATCGAGAGCTTTAACAAATTATTTCATCAGTCTTAATTTGATATGTAGAGGAGGTAAAAGAATTTTGCTAGGATCCACAAGAGGACACTTGATGTCATTTCTGAAACCTGGAGTAAGTGACGGCCTCACTGGCCATACTTTTACATTATAGTGTTTTGCTCTATCTCGACTGTCAAATATGCATAAATAGCATGGGTACTTGGTAAAACTTAATTGTTGACCTACTATCAGGGTCAATATTTTCAGATCTTGCAGATTAACCATTTGTCCTCACTATGCTTTATTTTATTTAAAATCTTTTCGACGTTAGAGTATTCTTCTTGAGTTCAGTTGAATGGGCCAATGGCAACGGAGCAAACAAGTTCGTATTGTGAAGAAGAACTGCCTTTAGACTTCGCTTGGATGAATCGATGAATAACCTCCATTCTTCTAACTTGTATAAATTTGGTTGTAACTCATCAATAAGTCCTTGCATATCTGTACAGTACACTACATCAGATTCAGCAGTGAAGTATTTCCGAAATGCTTCTTCTCGGTTTCGGTAAAATGTGACGTTTACGCCCTTTTCTAATACATTATAAGACTTCAATTGCGAGGCCATTAATTCAGCTGCATCTTTCGCTAATCCTGCATTCCTAAACATGTCATTCTGTTCAGCTTGAGAGATCTTTTTCTGGCTATTCTCATTACTGACGGGCACGTACTCCTCATCACTGTCCGAAGACAATTCTTCTTCACTCTCATCGGTTTCACTTTCTGCTTTCGTCAGTGATTCACTTTCATGAGTGTCATCTTCTCTGTGGACATTGAGATTTTCTGTTTCTTCTTCTTCTGTACAACCAACAACTTGCATACCATCCATTCCTTGTATAAAGCTGTCCTTGTATAAATGCTTCTGTGGTCGAACGATACTAGATACTATTGCATACAATATTTTTTCTGGACGCACCTTATTTATCCCCGTTATATTTTTCATGTAACTGGTTATTGGAAAAAAGTACCAAAGTAACTAGTCACTTTTTTCCAATAGGTTGTTCAAAATAGCTGGTTTTCGAAATTTTAATTTACTTTTAAGTTACTTGTAACAAACATACTCTCTGGAATTCAGACTACGAAAATAACTCACTACAACAGCAGGCTGAAGACAAATCTGAAGATTGTTGTATCTCTAAGAGCTGAAAACTGAGAATATTCGAGCAGATATTACGTTGCATTAAATTTGGCGGTAAGAAAGTCAATGGAAAAAACAATAAAACTGACAATGGCTTGAATCTTCAAATGGAAAGAATTTCATGCACTTCACGTATTTGTAGGATTATCTCGTATACATTATTTCCATTACTTAGTAACTTTAAAATTTATTTACCGAACTCTACGTATATACCTTTGGATCCTTCAATACTTCACTGCTGAATCTGATGTAGTGTACTGTACAGATGTGCAAGGACTTATTGATGAGTTCCAACCAAATTTTTACAAGCCAGAAGAATGGAGGTTATTCATCGATTCATCCAAGCGAAGTCTAAAGGCAGTTCTTCTTCACAATACGAAGTTGTTCGCTACTTTGTCATTGGCTCATTCAACTGAACTCAAAGAAGAATACTGTAACATCGAAATGATTTTAAATAAAATAAAGTATAGTGAGGACGAATGGTTAATCTGTAAGACCTGAAAATATTAACCCTGATACTAGGTCAACAATTAAGTTTTACCAAGTACTCATGCTATTTATTCGTATTTGACAGTCGAGACAGAGCAAAACACTATAATGTAAAAGTATGGCCAGTGAGGCCGTCACTCACTCCAGGTTCCAGAAATGACATCAAGCGTCCTCTTGTGGATCCTAGCAAAATTCTTTTACCTCCTCTACATATCAAATTAGGACTGATGAAACAATTTGTTAAAACTGTCGATAAAGAAAGGCGCTGCTTCAAATACTTAGAAAGCATCTTTAAGAATGTAACTCTTGTTAAATTGAAGGAAGATATCTGTGATGAACCTCAAATTCGAGTTTGTCAAAAGTATGAATGATATCGAGAAGGCAGCCTGGTTGAGCTTCAAAGATGTTGCAACGAAATTTCTTGGTCATAATAAAGATGAAAACTATAAGAGCATCGTAGAAACTATGGTAGAAAACTTCAAAAGTTTAGGTTGCTTAATGAATTTGAAACTCCACTTTTTCGATTCGCACTTTGATGAATTTCCTCCAAACCTTGGGGACTTCAATGAAGAGCAAGGTGAAAGATTTCATCAGGACCTGAATGAATTTGAACGTAGGTGGCAAGGAAAATGGAGCGTGAAGATAATGCGGACATATTGATGGATGCTAAAAACAGATGTACAATCTAATAAAAAAAGCGGCGTAGAAATCCTTTGCATAGATCGTTCGATGACAAACATGTACGCTAGCGTAACCCAATTTAGTTCTTGTGCATGAGATTTTTGAACAGTTTTTTGAGATTCTCTCTCAAACTCACCGGTGTAACCTGTTTTTTAATGACAAATTCGGTTTCAGCGGGAAAAAATACATCAGAAAAAACTATTCTCCATCCCAGAACCAAAAACTTTTTTTTGTGTGGGCCCGTGTAATCAATAAGTTTCATGTGCATTGTTAAGATGTGATTAAAAATATTTTAAATAATGTTATGATTATTATTTTTACAGTTATATTATGCAGTTATTCCAGAAGTGTAGAAAATATTAATCTGGTTAAACAGTACATAATTGTAGTTAATATTATCTTAAATATAAGAAATAACTCGTTTAAAATTTTTTTAAATTGAAATTTCAATAAGTATTTAACTATTAATATTAATAAATATCGAACATTTTTCTATTATGCTTCATTGATTGTAGGTAATATAATAACAGAATTTCAATTTTGAAATTTTGAATATAGCGCGCTCATTGCGATGCAGTGGTGTCGCCGCAGGCTGTGCGTTTCGTCAGCTGATCGCTTTTTAGTCCTAATATGTTTTGCCTCAAGTGTGCGTTGAGGTTAACCATGTTTTTTTATTCTTTGAAGCAAAGTGTACAATCAATTAATATCTTCAAAGAAAACACTCCTGGATACAGTATTACTATTTCAAAACAGGTAAATTTTAAAGGTCCATTATCATTTCAAGCTGTCAAGCTAAAAGGAACTTTCAATTTTCTGTTTCAGGTCCTACTCTTAAGCCAACATAAGGCTTTACTTTTTGGAGTTTTTTTAATCAAGTGTTTAAAAAATGATTATGAAAGTATAGTTTGTAAGTGTAGTTATAGATGTGCACTTTCAGCTGTATGGAAGCATTTGTTAAGTCTGAGTTTATTATATTCAAAGATTTTATATTTCTGTTTTCTTATTTTCGGGGTCTAGTGGATAATAGACTCCACCAACTAGTACTTCATTAATGATTTTGGGTTATTATTATCCTTTAGTTGGTACTTATGTCTTGGTCCACTCTCACTGGACTAGATATGAAGTTGGGGGTTGGTAAAGATGCGTAGATGGGTTTCCAATTAGCAAATACACTTTATTCAAAACAAACCGCGATTTACAGATAATCAACAGGAACTGACCTTTAGTTAAATATGACTCTAAGATCTTTATTTATAAAAATTTTATTTATAGGTGTATATAAATGGTTATAGATTCTTTTGTTAGCTAGGAAGTTTCTCTACAATGCTAATTAACAAAATTTGATATTTTATTTAGTGTTAAATAGTTATAAATAAACAAATTGCAAAAAAATGCGGTTTTTTAAGAAAAATGTATGCATCAAAGGGTTAAAAAGTAATATTAAAAAATTTCGTTGCTATAATCTGAACGAGCAAAATTCGACTTACAATCTAAAAATAGATTTTATTCAACATTTGACCAGTGTTATTAATTTAAATCCTAATGAAACGCAAATAAAAAAATCACGGCGCCTCCGCTGGTCGGCTCTACCCGATCAGTCTTGGCCTTCCAAGAATTCGCGCCGTCGAGCAGACGAAAAATAATCTTGTAAATACGACTCGTATTTACGTTTTGGAGAGGCAATGAATTGCATTCTCCGAATACAATCTGAAAAGTGCAATTTCAAATCTAACTATGTTACAATACTGAATTATATTTTTAGTTATATAACGACGACGAGTAAATTAATCCTTAATAATAAAACAATTTTTATATAATTGCAAAACTTCCAAAATTAGCAATAAAAAGTCAGAATTTGCTAAACAAAAAAGATATAAAAATAAAGCCATTTGAAGGTGCAGCTTTTCAGCCCATGTGCATTTTCCTCTACTGGAATTTAGTTCAAAAAAATTAGGCAAGCGTATTTCATCATTTTATTAAACCTAACTCGAAACGGCGGGGGTACTGGTCTTAGAACGGAAGATACAAAAATAAAGCCGTTTGGAGGTGCGGCTGTTCAGCCCCTGTGCATTTTCCTCTACTTTAATTTAGTCCAAAAAAAAATAGGCAAGCGTATTTCATCATTTTATTCAACATAAGGTGAAACGGCGGGGGTACTGGTCATAGGACAGAAGATCTAAAAATAAAGCCGTTTGGTGGTGCGGCTGTTCAGCCCCTGTGCATTTTCCTCTTCTGGAATTTAGTCCAAAAAAAATAGGCAAGTGTATTTCATCATTTTATTTAACATAAGGCGAAACGGCGGGGGTACTAGTATTAGGACCGAAGAGATACAATAAAACGCTTGTAAGGGTAGCTTCAACCCCTTTGGTTTTCGGAGAACGATTTTTTTGGCATATTTCATTATGAGAAACGATTATAAAACTGTTTCCGATGTTTTTTTGTTAAATTTAGAATAAAAATTTTTTCTTTGGTTTCCATCGATGGAAACTTAAGTTACATGAAGTCTCTTAGAATCTGACTGCTTAAGAGAATTACTGTGAGCCTTCCAACTTTTACCTAACTCTATTGAAAATATTACCTTGATTTCACTAGATACCCATGGATTTCCATCGGAATCTAACGGAATTCCACTGGTATCCACATGATATTTTCAATAGAGAAGCAAGGCTGATCCACTTAATTTTTAACATTTAAAAGTAAGTAGCAAAAATGCAGTTTTTTTACCTTATATTTTTTTGTTCAATTTGATCAAGCGTAGTTAGCTTAATTCAAAGATAATTAGATTGTTTTTTTTAGCGTAGTTAGCGCCCGCTTACTTAAAAAATAATTAAATTGTTTCTTTTAATTATTATTTTTCTTGTATACATATGAGCAATTCTACAGGGAGAAAAATTTCAAATAAAAATTATTTTTATTTTAACGGAATCTACTGACTTTTTTTACTTTGTCTGTATTTTTAACAATAGTAAAATTGAATTATTATTATTGTGTTATACAAAAATTATTTTAAGCATTTAGAAATGTTACCGTTGCATTACAGTAACTTTTACGATCAAACAATATTTACTTATAATATGTCGTCTAAAAAATTTGATAAATAAGATAAATTTTTATTATTTAATATTAATTATCATAATACGAATTTGTATCGTTACGTAATGGAAATTTTGACCGTAGTTTTCTATCAAATTTCAAGTTTACCTAACTACTTGGACATTTAATGTTAGGTGACTTTTTTGGATTCTCGTGAGTTTACTCTAGTGTAACCGTTTTCGCCCGAACGAAGCGAGGAAAAAATCGTGAAATGCACTCAGTCTTGGACAATCGCAAATTTTGCGCAATTGCCTTTGTGCATTAGTTTCGACTTCTTTTTCGAGAAAATTTATTTTGAGAAAATACATCATGCGACATAATAACTTGTTTAAGGAAGTAAAAGAAACCTAGGAAAACAATCAAATATTAGTTTTAAACACTAGTTTTAGTTTTAATAAAAAATTATAAATAACGTACCAAAATTTATTAACCTTCAATATTTTATTAAGCGTTTCATAATATATTACATTGATTTATAAATATGTTGTTTCTGTTACAGAATCATTCCTAGACATTTGCAATTGGCTATCCGTAATGATGAAGAATTAAATAAGCTTTTATCAGGTGTAACCATTGCTCAAGGAGGTGTATTACCGAATATACAAGCAGTTTTATTACCGAAAAAAACGGCAACAACTACTGCAACTAGCAATGATAAAGCATCACAAGAATATTGAGTTTATGATAAAATATTATAAATTGGTATCTTTTGTAAACAACTTCAGATAATGCTTGTTTTTTAAACCTAAAACTACATATTTTGTATAAATTTAATATTTTCATCCACTTTTCAGTTAATAATAAATATTTAATTTTTATTAAAAATAATTTTGAATGATTTGTTCTAATAATATGTCTGGCGCTTTTAAAATTAAATATTTTATTATGAAAATGTTTCCGCATACATAACGAATATCTTTAAAGATTCATATAAAACCTAAAGTCCAAATGTGGTAATGTTGTAACGAACGTTACATTCCTCTCTCTCTCTCTCTCTCTCTCAGTTAGCCCTTATAATTATATTAATTTCTAACCGATGCTAGAAACTTACAGGTGGCGAGGAGAGCAGACGACGCGAAGGGCGCTGAGGTAAGAGAGAGAGAGAGAGAGAGAGAAGTAGAGAGAGAGAGCGGTGTCGCGAGAGCGCGGTGCCGTGATTAGGCAGATGGCCTCGCGCCTTCACCCCGAGTGTGCCGAATTTTTTATTTTCTCGAAGCCGATTGTGTGAGCGGCGTGCAGCCCCCCGTGTACACCTGGTGTTCTCGTGCGTCCCGAGTCGAACGACGTCGAGGCCCGACGCCGAGCCACAGCGAGCAGAGACGGACAACGAACGCAGCGTTTCCGTGGAAACTGTAAGTGCCCGCTTTGGGCCATTTCCGATTTGCTTTCTCTCTCTCTCAAACCTTCTCGCGCCGTTCCGCTCGCCTGGCCGCCTCGCGCCTGCTGCTTCGCAACCGCGCGATAAAGCTATCCTTGGCTTCATTTTGTTTTATTTCTTTTTGTTAATAAACCACATTTTGAATTTTAATCACGCGTTGCTTATTTTTCAGTTAGCTTTCCGCGAATTCACGTTTTCAGTTTCGCAGCTACAGTGTCGGCCAGCAGAGGAGCCAACGAGTACGCGAGGAAAGTGTCTCTGCATTTGAGAGCTTCAATATTAATTTATTAAATTTATGCAACGGCTGAACTAACCGGTCGTTACATTGGCGCCCTTCCGAAAAACTCACGTTTCGGCAACGTGTGGAGAAATTGTGCATAATTAGTGCAAATCGCGGCCCCTCGCAGCATTAGAACTTTTTTTTCGTATTCACGAAATTTCGGTTGCGCGAAATTCGTGACCCAGCGAACAAGCGCGCGACCTCGCTGGCACGGGTAAGTCCGGCGAAACGTAAACACGCGCGCCGAGCAGGCTGTGTTTACATCGGCTGGAGAGTCGAATCGTGCACAGTTCTAGCATACAGAAATTTTACTGTGTGCTAGACATAGAGAGAAAATAGCGAAATAATATTTCTCAATTTCGAGTCTCTCCCTCCAAGCTCACACAAAATTCGGATCTCTCTTGAAGCCGAAGTGAGATTTGAATTCGTGCGTTGCGAGCACCATCGAGCGCGTGCGCGGTAGATAAGCGAGCACCGAACGCAAGCGTCACCGTGCGTAACATATGTGTGTGTATGCGTCTATAGCGAGCGCTAGCGGCAAAGTGCAGTTTGTATGTATGTGTGAGAAGCGTGCGCTAGCGTTACAGCGCAAGAGAGTTGTGTGCGTGTGTGCAGAATAGGCGTGACTCCAAACTTAAATTATTTCTCGAATTCGTTCGCGTCGCGCTATAAACCAAAAATTAAATTATTATTTTTTGTGCCGTTTTTGCTGAAAATTAAATTATTATAAAAGAAAAATTAATTACTTTAAATTGAAATAAATTAAGAAAAATTTCTTTTCTTGCGTTTCTTTTTTTTGTAAGAGTTTAAAATGTTGTATTTAAATTAAAGAGCGTTGTCGAGATAGTCGCCTAGCAAAATTTTTGTTCTATTTAATTTAACTACATTAATCTCGCAAATCGCCGGAGCGAGCGATAATGCAAACGACGTGTACGACCGCGTCTTGATGGAGTGGATAGACAGTCTGCCAGCGAAAAAGGTGCTAGACGTCCTGCTAGAATTAGAGCTAACAACGAGTGGTGATATACTCGATTGTACAAGCAGGCTGCATAGAAGACTGCAAGGCGACTACACGGCCTCCGATTTTGTCGCGTCCGAGATTTACGAACTCGAAGGAAGAGCTCGAATCCGACGCGACCAAAAGCTACTGCAGCTGATTCAAAAATCCGCAGTTACGGAACTCACACAAGCACGTATTGCCATACAGCATTTACAAGCTTTGCACAATCAGATGAGTGAATCCAATCCGACTTTCAATAGCTCGGCTCAGCTTAGCGAAAACACGATGTTGCTTGCCACAATAGCAACAATGCCGACTACGCTGACAACCACTATAACAAGTAAACCTAGTATTCCAGCATATGTGTCAATCAAAGGGTTAGGATTATGGGATTACGTTAATCTAATTAAACATGATAAAAAA
>JAWWEM010051106.1:0-10073 GCA_035582935.1 Ormyrus thymus
AGTACTGAACTTCCTTTAAATGGGAAAATTGTAGGAAAAACGTGAAAAATAAGGTTTTCTTTAACTTTTCACTACAGTGCGTATATTTGCTATCGAAAACAACAATAGAAAGGCATTTTTCACTTTTCTCTACATAGACTAAGGGATTTTTGGGAACGGTAAGTCGATATTTGAAGTCACTCAAGCCTTTTGACGTTAACCGACCGAGAAAATCAAGAAAATCGTGTTAAAAAATGATTTTTTGTGCATTTTTTGCTGTTCTCCCCAATGAATGACATATTTTGCGTTGCACCAACCGATAGAGCGGGAAAAAATACATCAAAATAGTGTATTTAAAAGTTAGCCAAAAATTTTCTTCCTAGTCTCAAAAAGGGTTAAAATAAAAAAATTTTTTGTGAGTCCAATTTTCTCTGCAAAAATCTAAAAAAATCATGGTTATTTACCACAAAAAGACACAATTACGTGAATCTTTTCAGATTTTTATGTTACGACTTATTGCAGAAAAAAATAAAATGTAACAGATACGTATTAGCCTGTTACAGGCGGATCAGTCCATATAAATGGCTGAAAATTTGTGTGAAGGAGTGTTTAATAGTGTTCTTTCGAATGACCAATTCCAAATAAAAATGCAGGTTGGGACATTTTTGGCCCCTTACCCAGCTAGACCGTTTGTGCCTGAAAGTTTTTTTCTAAGTTTTGGATAAACTATAAAATCAAAACTGAATACAACTGCCTTAAAGAATTATACGTAACCTCGATAAGCAGGACTAGACATAAATTAATTACTCTATCGAAAACCAATAAAACAGTTAGTAAAAGAAATAGTCTCATCAAAAGCATAAACACTTTCAACAAACTACCAAGAGAATATAAGACTCTGGATAAAAATAAAAAATCAACAAGAAAAAAACTAAAAGACTGGATAAAAAACAATGAATAGAAATACAATGAACAACACGAATACTTCAGCAAAAATTGACTGTCAACAAATTAAATACTTGTGTCAATCTTGGTTATGCCAAAATAAACCAATGCCACATAATAGTATATCTAAAAAAATTCTAAAAATTGTTAAACATAATAGAAAAGATATAATCAAGTACGCAGTCCCGACAATGGAAGTCCTTGAGGATGATATGATACTTGAAAAATTAGTGCTAGATATCCGTACGTATTATATGCGCTAACGGAAAATGTACGTGACAACATAAACAATCTCATCGTCGTATATCTAATTTTAATATGTATAAAATAAAAAACTTAGATAAGAATAGCAAATATATACATATAATCAATAAAATGGCAGCCGTAATCTCAAACGCAGGGATGCAACAAATTAGATGCCAAATTCCAAATTCAAATACGATAGTGGAAACTGAACAAATCGAAATAACCAAAAGAAAACAAATTAAGGGGGTTATATACCGAAAAAATTTCAAAAAATCCACTTTTTTTTGATTTGATTTTTTGATTCTATACTTTATCCAAACTTTAGAAAAAAATTTTTAGGCACAAATTTAAAAAATTTTAAAAGTTACGGCTTAAAATGTAATTTTCTAAAAATATTAAAATTAACATTTGCTAAAGAAATCACTGTAAATATAGTTTAATTATGATTTTAACATTGCCAAACATTTTTCTATCATGCTTTACTAATTTTGGTTAATTTGATAAAAGAATTTAAATTTTGAAATTATGAATTCAGCATGCTCATCGCGCTTCAGTCGTGTCGCCACAGTCGCCGCAAACTGTGCGTTATGTCAGCTGATCACTTTTTAGCCTAATATTTTGCCTCAAGTGTGCTCTACGGTTACCCATGTTTGTTTACTTTTTAAAGCAGTGTACAATCATTTAATGTCTTCAAAAAAACGACTGCTAGACACAGTGCTACTATTTCAAAGCAGGTAAACTTTAAAGTTCCATTATTATTTCCAGTTGTCAAGCTAAAAAGAACTTCCATTTTTCTGTTTCAGGTCCTCTTTAGCCATCAGGCTTTACTTGTTTGTGTTTTTTGATACATTATTGTATTTTAAATGTTATTATGAAGTGTAATTTTAAGTGCTATTATAGATCTGCACTTTCCAGAAGTGTGGCCGGATTAATTCATTTACAGAGATTATGCTGGCTTGCACATCATGCACCTGGACTACAACAAGCTTCCTCTTATTGTATAGAAAATCATTATGAAGTTTTTGAATGGTAATGCTGATACAAGCTTTTAATGGCAGTATTCAACAAAGAGATGCTTTAATTGCCTAGAAGAGTTCTTTTCTTTCTGACAATGGAGTGCGAACATCCTTAGTCATCTTTAACTTTTCAAGACAAGTGTTAATTATAATTTAAAAAGTTAGTGCTGTACGGAGTGTTATATTTTCAGAATGACATAACAAGTTCTTTTATTAGTGTTTTCTGAAAACTTTAGTGTTTAGGAGTTTGGCGTAAAGTCCAGAATGAACCGATAGATGAATTTTCATCTAACAGGGCTTAAAATCTTTGGTTTTTATGTCATTTAGGGCTGATGCATTTTTTGTGTTAAATTCTTTTGGTTTAGTATTTTTAAATTAAGAAAAATTCAGAAAATACACCTGATTTTTTTCAGATTCTTCTCGCAAAAAATGTGTCCTAGAAAAAATTTTTAATTTTTTGATCGATTTTTAGGTTAGGTCACATAGAACTGGCTAACTTTTAAATACACATTTTTTTTGTATTTTTTCCGTTCTTTCAATTTATTCTATAATAATTTATATAAAAATGGTGGAACACAGTCTTTACATGTTGCACATGAACACACAGCAACGTTAGCTGTGTGCTCATATTCCTTCATATTCCTTCTATTCCTTTATTCGTACAAGAGCCCTAAGCATTGTAGAATGGCTTCCATACTACAAGCTGCTGTTCCGTGCTGCAGCCCACTTTCTTGTAGAAACGACCGTGGTTTTAGGGATGTTGTTTCATTCCTTGAAGAAAAAGGATTTGTAGTTCTTATGTCGGCACTAAAAAGTAACAGAAATACTTTAACTTGTAAAGAAGCAAATGAATCTCGTTTCGTAACCAAGTTGCGGTGGTAGAAGCAGTTCATGGTATTATAGGGAAAAAATATAAACTGTTGCATCATCAATTAGATAATAAACTTCTTCCCAAAGTCGGCGTTTACTGTAAAATAGCATGCTTTCTCAACAACCATTTTGGAAAACGTTTAAACTGCGATGAAGAATCACAAGAAGAAATTCTAAATAGAATGCTCAACTTCAACTTCGACGAAAATACACTGGCAACAGAAGCAGAGAATGCACGGTGGTCTCGAAGACCAAACTTGGCTCATAAACTAACATCCGAAGACTTATCAGGTTTTCCTGAAATGACTGAACGAGACTTGAAGATATTTTTTTCAGGTAAATAATATTCTTGTTTCCTTTCTATCAAAGAGGATATTTTAATAATTAAAGTAATCTTTTTTTAATTATTACTAAGAATAACCATGAAATAAAAATAAAAATATTGAAACATGTTTTAGGTACATCCCAGCTGGGTCAAGCTATTTCCTATTTAGCTGAAATGATGAATGATAAAGACATGATCGATTTAGAATACATAAAAATGAATCAAAATATTATAAAAGTTTTAGTGAAATCTAGACATATCAACAGGAAGACATACAAGTCTTATATTGAATATAAGCCTAATACTAATGGTTGCAGTGGAATTGTGCGTTGTACATGTGAATGTGCAAATGGCTTGAGATTAATTGGAAGTTGTTCTCATATTATTGCTATTATATACTACCTTTCACATGCTAGGCATAAATCAAAAATTATACAACCAGCAAAAATACTATCTGACTTATTTGTAGCAGATGAAACAGAACCGGTGATTGAAGAAGACAGTGATGACAATTGATTTGATATTCTTAATCATAATTTATTATTATTGTATTAATAAATTGTATTTATGGTTCTTTTATTTGTTAAAAAAGAACTATTTCTATATGCTTATATTTATGTTGCAGTCACAAATTACCTAGTAAAAGCTTTTTGTCAAATCAATATATTATTTATATTATTCTCCATTTTTTCGCATTTATAATTATTTATGAATTATTATCCGATTTTATTAATCAATCTATTCTTTTATATTAAATAGGTTATACTATCATCATATTGAAGGGTTTTTCTTGCAGCACGGAACAGCAGCTTGTAGTACGAAAGCCATTCTCCAATGCTTAGACCGCAAGCACATGGAATGGATCTGATCTTATCTTATAAACACGAAATGGATCTTATCTTATACGTGAGCGCAAAAGATTAACAAAGAAAGACGAGATACATGTATATACATATTTATTTATTTATTTATTTATTTATTTATTTATTTATTTATGAATAAAAAGTGGATTATTGTGCATTAAACTTTAAAAAAAAAACGAGTTTTTTAATGAAAAAAATGATTAATGACCTGTTTTTAATACGTATATGTATATATATATATATATATATTAGGGATTTTTTTAGTGCGCTAAATCAATTTTTAGGGTCAAATTGTCGATTTAATTGTAGGAACATGTCAAAAATGAAAAAAAGCAATTTTTCCATTTTTGACTGCGTACCACCATTTTTATATAAATTATTATAGCATAAATTGAAAGAACGGAAAAACATACAAAAAAATGTGTATTTAAAAGTTAGCCATTTATATATGACCTAACCTAAAAATCGATCAAAGAATTAAAAATTTTTTCTAGGATACATTTTTTGCGAGAAGAATCTGAAAAAAATCAGGTATATTTACACCCCAAAGATACGCCTTTGTGAATTTTTTCAAATATTTAGAAGCCAAATTGCGCCTGAAAAAAAATAAAATAAAAAAATCACGTTTTTGAGGTTATAAAATCACAGTAGGCATATGGATGTCTATATATTTGTCTGAGAGGTTTTTTTTTAATGTACTTTCGATTGGCCGAGTCAGTTTTTCGAAATCGCTAAAGGCAGATTTCACATGTTTATTCGGCTATAGCATTTGGAAAATATATTTTAAATACTATTCATGCGATAATAAAGTATTTGAAAAGAAATTTTTTTTAATATCTCAAATGACTAGAGAGTACGTACAGAGCTACCTTAACTAAATTTTAAAAATTAAAAAGAATTTTTTTAACAGTGTACTAGTTTTTGTTTTATAACGATTTTAAATTATATATGGTATCGCGATTATATATATAATATATAGTAAGTCATATTTTTATTAATATTATGTTATTATGATTGTTTACGTTGATGCAATAAATTAGAAAAGGTAAACTTTTTGTACATTTATAGGAGTTAGTTACATTTTTTAAATAATGCATTAATATATTTCAACTACGAATTATTATTATAAATATATAAATATATAGGATCGATAAATTAGTTTGGAGGAAGGTAAGTACCAATAGTAGCGGATTTTTAAATATTTTTCCCAACTCAGGCATGAAATGGCGCTCATTTCACGCTAGAAAGTAGCGTAGAAAATCGAGCATTTCAAACGTTTGACAAGATTGTTTGTGCAAGCGGGGAATAATGACTTTTTTCCCTGCTGTAAATCAAATGAGGGCTTTTCATGCCCTCGTTGACAAAATCACGATGTGCAATACTGGAAGAAAAAGAGTGTATGCCCCACAGGCGGGAATGTGCTGTTTTGCGCCCTTAGTACACAATGTACTAATTTCGCATGTATTATTTTACTGGCCTAGGTATGTAATATACTACTTTTAATCTGTGGTCGCGAAATACGTGTTTGCGCCCGCTTTTATCGGATGAGAATGTGCTATTTCGCGCTCGGAGGGTTAAAATAGTACGTTATGCAACAAGTGGCAAAAGTAGAAGATTTTTTCCGCGGGTGAATTTACTGCCCGAACGATAATAGTTTTTCCAAAAGGTGCGTTTACTGCCCGAGCGAACACTCGAGGGAAAAATATTGTCGTAAGGGCAGCATAATCACCTAAGGTAAAAATCTATTTTGCCTCGAATTGCATATAGTATGTTATTCCACTCTCGACTCCGGTCAAAACAACTACGCCTTTTTTTTAATTTTTTAAAATTTAAAAATTTTTTTGAAAAATTAAAAATTTTGAAATTCTTAAAAATTTAGCAATTTTTAAAATTTTTGAAAATTTGGAAATTATTGAAAATTTTTGGAAAAAAGTTACTTTTGCTCCGCAAACCTAGTTTTCGGAAAACGTGACACTTTCGCCCCACTTATCAGGGGCAAAAAGTGGGTTTTCCCGTCGGGCATGGAATAATAGTACATTGTGTACCAAGGGCACAAAATAGCAGATTTTCGCCTGTGGTACCCATACTATTTTTTGACACGGGGTTGCGAAATTCGAATTTTTTTATGCCTGTCTTGTGGGCAAAAAATAGTACATTCCCGCCCGAGGGCGGAAAATTCACGCATGCCTTTGAAGAAACAATAAAAAAGTGCTGAAAAAGCCAATATGCTAAAATCATAATAGAAAAATACATGAAACGGATAAAAAAGTCTCATGAACTTTGAAATTATCCGTGTAAAAATATTAATCTGGTGAAAGTCTGGCGTAAGTCTGACTACGGCCAAAAAGTGTGGCAAAAGTCTTGCGTAAAGTCTCACAGAATTCTGGTTACGGCCACTATCCCAGACTTTTTTTTATTACGCAACTTCACTATCTATGTCTTCAAAAAATGTTGTAATGCTGAAAAATAAACAAAACTACTGTTATACCTTTCATGCTTACGGTGTGCAATGTGTAAATGTAACTATATAATAATAACTTAAAATTGCGTAGTGCAACAAATGTATAGATACAAAACATAGAATTATAAAATTAAATATAAAAAAACCAGACTTTTTAAATTTTTGAATGCAAAACCCCTTTAAACAGTAATTTATTTAGAAATATTATATTTATTTCAAATATTATGAATTATAAAAAACTCTTCTTTTGAATTTTTAATCATTTTAATTATCAAAATATTTTTTAATGCTTTCAGTAAATTATTTCAATGGTTTAATTTATTAACATTTATTTAAGTACAGTACAACGTTTGATATCCAAACGCGTCGACTTATCATACAGTTATATTTAGTTCATTCCGATACGCTCTTATAAAACATTCACGTTCTCTCAAATACATAAACATTCCTACATACGTCGAACTGTTTCCCCATTTCTCTCTTTCTTTTTATTTCTTTAAGAATGAGAAAGACAGAGATAGGAAGTTGTAAGCCGTTCACGATTTGGAAAACCAGACTTGCTCGGCCTTGAAGGCCACACTGCCGCAAAAGAACCGGTGAAAGACGTCCAGTAAGCAGCAAAAAATACAGAAAAAATAAGAGGAGAGAGAACGAGAAAGAACCTCATACGAGAGAAAGGTGACTGGTTTCTCTTGCTTACTCATGTTATGACCAAGAGAAGACCGGTTGCGAGTATATACGCAGACTTAAAGTAAAGGCGAACGCAAAAAATTGCGGATTTACGTAGATATTTTACCAGGACTTTTCAATGGTACTAGCCTTTGAGCTAATATTCTCATGTAAAGATAATATTAAATTCCTAGCTTATTCTTTATGCTTCTTAATATGAATAACATATTAACTGAGGTAATGGGAATTTTTTTAAAAATATAAAACTTAAGAAAAAGGCAAAGTTAATTAATATGTACTTGTATAAATAGAGTAATGTTGTTTATTATTAATTTGCGTAAATCGTAAAAATATATATAAAATTATTACTACTGATTAGTATCGTAACAACGAGAAAAATAACATTTTAAAAAGTTTGTAAAAAAATTTGAAATGCAAAGAAACCTGAAATTTATTGTTCACCTTGAAACTCATCGGTACTGCTAAAGCAATTATCTCAATGTTTATCTGATCATTTTCTATATACTCTTCTACAACATGAAATAATTGAAGTTTTTACAAAAGAATGATTTTATTTTTTACAGGAATAAGTAAAGCAAATTAATTTTAAATTTAGTTAAAATTATTAAAAGAATGTAAAATATTTAATGTAAAATATTTATACAGCATTTAATGTAAATTAATTTAAGTTTAATCTAAAACCGATTAAATTTTAATTCTATATTTGATCTCTGATTACACGTTTAATACACGTTTAAACTATCAATAAGTAATCAAAAAAATGACAAAACCCCCATTCTTTCTAAATTACATTTCTTTCACTTTTCCTTCACGTAGTTTAGTTTCATATCTCTCGTTATCGAGTATTATATGTAACAAGTTTAACGTTTTTTTTTTTTTTAATAAATCAATCTCTAGATAAATGGCAAGGTGCGTTTTATACACATAAGAATCGTACACGGAAACATTGTACACAATTTAACATTGGTGAAATTTATATATAGATATATTGGGCCATACTAAATTGTGTACAATGTTTACGTGTACGATTCTTATGTGTATAAAATGCACCTTATCAGATAAATGTATCATTTAATAATAAAGTTTTTAATAATTTCTTTCCAAATTCCCGTTTCTTTTTATCTATAATTGCGAAACTTTTATGCCTCATATTATAATTTTTCAATTTCATTTATTCGAACATTTTAAAATAATTAAATAATTAATTTATTTTGCATCTATAAAGAAATAATTAATTTATTAATTACGATTTGATACTATATTAATACGAAATTCAAATATGCCACTTGTACGAACAAAGTTTATTTAATTAAATATTTTTCTAATAAACGCTTGTGCTGAGTTCTTGGTGCAAAAATCAATATTTCTAATTGTATTTCTTTTATGAATTGCTTATTATAATATCATTAGAAATTTTGTAATAATTGGCAGGTTAGCCAAAAAGGCACATCTGTAATTTACAAAGATTATTGTACATTTCCTTATCTTGAAAATAACTTGCAATAATATGGTTGCATTCACCATATACATATTTAAATTGCAGCGGACATTAAAAAAAGGATTGGAGTTGTAATATACTTGAGAAATTTGATGCACAGTATAAATGTCTTTTAAACACGTTATAGGTTAGATAAAAGGGTAAAGGAAAGAAAGAAGAAGGTAATTCTAATAGATAGATCCGATGAGACTCATATATATTTGAATCCAGTGAGAACTATTGTGTGAGAACGATCCATGAATTATAATATGCTTAATTGACATGCTGTATAAGTGTGGATGGCCTTGATGTAATACTTTCTCATTTCACATAAATTGAAAAATTGTTTTAAATTCATACTTTAAACAGATTACAGCAATTTTTATACCATTCCTTACTGAAAAACTGAACGTACAAATAAAATAAATTTTTAACTTTTAAATAAATGTTAAATAAGAATCATCCTAGTAAAATTTAGAGCATTTAATGTTCTCGATTCTAATTAAAAAAACTTCAAAAAAGAAGAAAGTTTCATAAGGTATTTATTCAAATTTAACATTTTAACGTAAATAAGTTTTTAAAATATAATTCTTTTTTACTCATATCGAATTTTAACAGGAAATACGATTAGTCGTATGAACTAGATATCAGGATAAGTTTGCCGATAAAGTTGTGACACTTCTTTTCTTGCTAAGCTACCTGGCATTGATAACTCGTAGAGATGTAGTTGTTCCGAGAAAAGAAAGTTTTCCATAAAAGTCGTTTAGATTTGAGGGGGCTGTATTCTGATGCCCCTGACCTTGCATTGACGTTCCTCTTCAAGGTTACGTGCAGGTCAACTTATGTTTTTAAATAGGGGCCCCTATTTTTGACTTTAGATTTTCAAAGAGTGGAACATTTTACTTTCAAGCATGTTGTCATGCCAGTATTTACTCGTTTTACATGAATTATAAATTACACAGGCACACAAAAAAAAAGTCAAAGTCCACGGAGGCGACCTTTGGGCTTCTATATTTTTTGGGTCGCTGATTCCGAATCATTTGTCAGTTTTTTCAGATCAGATTGCTTTCAAGGTCATTTGAAGGTCAAATGAAGAAAATATTGTTGAAAAAATTCAGACATAAGTTTTTTAGCACGCTGAATCCGAATCCGGTGTCGGTTGACCTTCATTAGTTCAAGATCAAGGTCATTTGAAGGTCAA
>JAWWEM010051109.1:0-10070 GCA_035582935.1 Ormyrus thymus
ACTCCTGGCTATAATCGCCAGTTCAATGCTCTACCGCGCGCGTCTAAACATATGTAGCGATAAACGATCGTTACAATTTATTATTAAAAAATTGTGGACGTTACACGTTATATTAATAGTATAATCTATGACCAATCAAAATTTCTCTTATACAGGTCATATAAGTGAGCAAAGAAATGGGTATATAACCCCCTTAAGTGCAACTTAAAGTTTTTTGGCTTGGTGTTTGTAGCGTTGCTGGTATGAGAGTTGTCTGTATTGCGTGTGTGTGCTGACTGGAATTGTGTAGCGTTAATGGGATCGCTTTCCATAGGCGAGGGATCAACTGCCTTGAGGATGAGAAGCGTCACTTTCTCTAATGTGATCGCAGATTGACCACAGTTCCTCATTCTAGTGAACGGGTTGGAGGCGGTCGCTATCCCGAAACACTGTATCAGAGACCTAACCACGGTAAAGGTGAAATACAAAGGCAATAAAGGAGAGGTCAAGGAACTAATCGCCTACTTTTTTTTTGACTCGGAAGACTGTCCTCCAAAAGAGGTGATCTCCCTAGTCAGGGAGTGTGTGGCGGGGGCACAGGACCTCGTGGTGGTATGCGACGCCAACTCTCATCATCTGGTCTGGGGAAGTTCAAACAGCAACAGGAGGGGCGAGAAACTATTAGAGTTTCTGGCCACCACAGAAATGGACATACTAAACAAAGGAAACAAACCTACGTTCCGGAACTCTATTAGGGAAGAGGTCATAGAAATTACGATCACCTCTAGGATGATGGGGCGAAAGATCGCCGACTGGAAAGTTTTGGATGAAATATCATAGCCTCATCGTCTTCCGAGTTGGGGGCCAAGGAACAGAGGAAAGAATGTGGAGAAATCCAAGAAGGACGGACTGGCCATCCTATCAAGAGGAATTAAGGTTCAAAATAAAGGCACTACCGAATGCATACGGAAAACAGGAAGAATTGAATAGGTGTAATGATACAGTTGTTAACATGATCACCTCATCCTACAAAAACAATTGCAGGCTACGAAGAAAACCAATTCCGAAAGGGGCTCCTTGGTGGACACCGAGGTTAGAGTTTCTTCGGAAGGAGGTAAGAAGATCGTATAATAGGTCTAAGAAAACAGGGCTAGCATCTGACAGAGAGGCATTTAAATCCTCATAAAGATGTTACAAGAAGGAAATCGTGAAGAGAGTATGCAGAGGACGTCGGAAACGGCCAGACTCTGCAGACTTCTGCGGAGCTCACAAGACCAGAACTTAGGAGTAATTAGGCTCGAGTCAGGCGAGTGGGCTAAAGGGGAACCAGAATCAATTAGGTGTTTGCTCGACGCCCACTTCCCGGATTTCAAAGAGGTATCAAGAGAAATAAAAATGGAGTTAAGAGCAACAGGAGTACATTGGGCATTAGCCAATCACATCTGTAAGCCGGAAAAGGTAAGATGGGCAGTTAATTCCTTTGAACCGTATAAGGCAGCGGGAGTAGACGAAATTTTTCCCGCCCTGCTACAAAAAGGCATCAATGAATTACTGCAACCACTAACGAAATTATTTCGGGCAATCCTAGCACTAGGCTACATACCGGAAAATTAGAGCATGGCTAGAATGGTATTCCTACCCAAACCAGGTAAGATGCATCACTCGAAGCCAAAGGACTATAGGCCGATCAGTCTGACGTCATTTATTCTGAAGACAATGAAAAAGCTAATTAATAAGTACATAAAGGATGAAGTACTGACACTGCGACCACTACACGACAGACAGCATACCTATCAGGAGAGCAAGTCTGTAGATACAGCTTTAGTAGAAGCGGTGTCATAATCAAGATAGGAATGAATAATAAGGGCTTAGTCATGGCCACCTTCCTCGATGTAGACGAAGCATTCAAGCATACCGGCGGGGAGTAAATTCTTGCCGGTATGGCAAGGGAACATGCAGTCTGGTTGAAAGTGGGGAGGTGGATCGGACGAATGCTAAATTGTAGAAAGATAGAAGCCCACTGGGGCGGCTATAAGAAGATGGTAACAGTCAGGAAGGGTTGTTTGCAGGGCGGGGTGTTATCTCCAATCCTGTGCCTGGTAATCGATATCCTCCTAAGGTCGCTAGACGACGCAGGATTTTTTGCACAAGCCTATGCGGACGACGTCCTAATACTGGTACGACGTCGATGTATTAACAGGGTTGATGCAGAACGCCTGAGCATCACGGAAAATTGGTGTAGGAGGACGGGACTCAGTGTGAACCCCGACAAAGTAAACTCGATGCTATTTCCTCGGATAGCAAGGCAGGTCTACTCGCATTAAATAGCACGATGGTTGTATCCAAAGAGGTATTAAGATGCAGGAATAGCCTGGGGACCCTGTCGGATATTAACGGGGTGAACCTGGTCGAAGTTCGCCTGGCGGGAAGAGGAGCTCGCGGGATCAGGGCCAAACACTGCCAAGTGCCAATCCTTGCCTGTGAGCTCAAAAGGAAAATCACCACCTGGCTGCACGAGGAAACAATTGATAGGTGGTGGAAGATTCGACAGGCCTTCGACAAGCTAAACAACTAATAGGAAAGAAACCTCCCAAAGAATGGAGTAAAGAAATAGGGAAATTCAGTAGGAGTAGGTTAAAGAAGGTAGTGGGCTAGCTCACGGGACACTGGTGAGTCAATACCACCTACATATAATAGGAATGAATACTGAAGGCATGCGCAGATAGTGCCAACAATTGGAAAAAACGACTGGCCATCTGCTATGCGACTGTCCAGCTTTCGTAGATGCCAGACATAAGGCATAGGATAATCCCATGCCCACGCAGGACCAGCTTAGAAGTTTCATACTAGGCACCATTTGCAGAGTAGCAGAGCACATAGAGAACAGGAATAAAGAAAAGGAATAAGATAAGAAGCAGGGGACGGAGCACAATGGGTTCAAGGAAACCTGAGTGCTCGACGCCAGCAAGTCCTTGAGCAGAGGCCGCTGTAGCCCCCTCCCGCAGACTAAAACTAAGACTAAGACTACTCACGTTGTTGCTCGTTACCGCCGTCAATAATTGTAGCGCTTAGTCTTGAGAGTTTGAGTGTTTATCTGTTTTCGTGTGGGTGTTGTGCGATCGTCTTCTTGTGTTTGTGCACCAGCAATTGTGTGAGGAGTAAGTGTTTGTTTCTGTGCTCCGCCTGGTGTATGCATACTGCCGACGATAGTTGAGAGCTTTGCAGTTATATGCCTGGTCGGCATTATATGCCGCTTTCAATCTTATGTGTGAGCTGCATAGTGTTCACACTTAGATATCCAGTTTCTCTTTTAGACCGAGATTTTCCTGAAAGAGATTCTCCTGACTCAGCTGGAGGTTTGCTAGTGTGCCACTCTGCACTACAACTCAAAAACTATGTCTTTTTTGACTTTAAGGTAACTGATTTTTTTATTCAAACTCTTGTGCTATCTCCAATTTTACCTAATTGCAGGGTGGATTTTCAAACAAAAAATAAAACATTTAAAAGAGGAAAAATGAATTAAATACTTTTTATTTTTACTGATTAATACATTATGCGAAGAACCATACTTGAATGTGCTAAAAATTTGAATGAGTTTCCAACAAAGTTAAAATTTTTTGGAGCATATTTTTCTCAGTAAGTCTCATTTGGATAGCAAGCCTTAACAACTTCTCTGTAGATGTTTGTAAAAGTTTAATATCACACTGAAAATAATATTCAATTAATGAGAATTCATTTATTTCTTTTTATTTTTAATTATATAATTCATTACCTTTTCATTAGTAGGATAACTTGAAAGTAGAAGTTTTATTCTTGTTTTTATAAATTTTAAAGCATTTTTTTCTATCGTTTCACTAATTAAACAATTTGTTTTTTTTAAATCTTCTGGTGTATTAACTTTGAGCCAATAATCAAGTTCTTCTTTATTCATACAAAATATCCGAAGGAAGCCACGTAATAAATCAGAAATTGGTTCCGGACCTAACTTTAATATATATTCATTAACCGGCAATAAACCAATTTTCGAAAGAAGTTCAATTCGCTCTTTTTGTAGTGGATCTGCTTTGCTGATTCCCAAACGAAACTTGAAGTTATCCTGAAAAATACAAAATTAAGCTAGTTTCGAAAAGCAAGTAAAATTTAAAAATGAATTCTGCAAAAACAAGGATTACGTATTGAAAGCAGATTAAAAATTTGTTTTAATCAGAAAATATTTTATAATAAACATAAAAATAAAATAAAATTTATATTATAAATCTTAAATTTTTTAATAGTAATATGTAGAATTATAAAATATTACTTTTGTGAGGGAAAGTTAAATTTAAAGGCAAAGTTGGTAAAAATCAAGTATTACTTTTTTATTTTTTATTTTATGTTACTTTGCACAACTTATCTTTTATTTTATATATCCCTGTTGAAAATATCCGGTCGATTATCAGAACAGATAATGCGCAGATAATATCAGGGCAGTTATTCAGCCGAATATCTAGGCGGATTTTCAGCCGGGTATCCATGAGGATTTTTGGTGGGACATCAAGGCGGGTTTTTAGCAGAATATCAGGGTGGGTTTTCAGTTGGGTATCAAAGACAATTTTTAGCGGCTTATCAGGGCGATTTTTCAGGCAGATCCCTACTGAAAATAGTATGCCAAATCTGATCTATGACCTTATAAAATATCTAATACAAGATCGCATATAAGATCTTATGTAGGATCTTGCATACGAAAATCGAATAAATTCCAATAAAGGACCAAATACAAGATCTGATATTTGAAGCTTTCAGATCCCTGCAAAGAATAGTAGATGGTAAATTATTAAATGTAATTGTGTGAAATCGATAATAATGCATTTTGTATTATACCCATCATGTGCCTTTAAAAAAACACCTAAAACAAAAAATTCTTAGTATTAAGAGTTTTTAAAAAAATATATATTAAAAACATAGTTTATTGTGATCACATGGGCCCAAACTTGTACTCTGTAGGCCCATTTCAGAGATATATCAAACAGGGCATAAAATATTTTTTTATATCACTCCAGACTGACGCTGGTTTTAAGTTGAAATATTTTGGTTCACTATTTTTCAATTATGTAAAACTGAAATAAATTATATGAATTTTATATGAATTTTATATGAAATTTCTCAATTTTTCTTAACTTAAAAATAATAAACCAAAAATTTCAATTTAAAATCAGCTTCAGTCTGGAATGAGATGAAAAACAAAGATTTTAAGTCCTATTAGATGACAATCCATCTATCTGTTCAATGTGGGGCTTTCGCCTCCAAAAAACTAAAGTTTTTAAGAAGAAAAACGAAGATTTTAAGTTCTATTAGATGACAATCCATTTATCTGTTCAATGTGGGGCTTTCGCCTCCAAAATACTAAAGTTTTCAAGAAACAACATTAACAAACTTGTTATTTTCTTCTAAAAATATAGCATCCGGATCATCAGAATTTTAAAATTATAATTACCACTAGTTTTCTTGGAAGAGAATAAAAAATGATTAAGTTCTTCTTATCGTACTCCAATGTCATATAAACTAACACGACTCTTTTGTATTATCTACATATCGAACCCTGTCATTGAAAAATTAAATTAACTATTGAATGAATATCAGGATCATTACTATAAATTAATATCTGCATGACAATTATTTCTTCAATAAGTGGAAGCTTGTAGTGATCCAAGCGCATGATGTCAAAAGCAGCATAATGTTTGAAGTAAAGATTCCTAGTTCAGAGTAGCAATGATAATTTAAAAAGAAAAGAAAAGATAGGTTTCAATATTTAAGTTATAAAATTAAAAGGACTATGTTACGTTGCAAAATTTTATAATTTCTCATACGTAAAGTTTAAATGCAATATTCGGAAACAAACGGACAACAAAATCCAGAATAAATAATATGAACCTAGGAGAGCGAGCCTCAATCGAACGATCGCCCGCTTTTTTGGTCAGAGAGAGACAGAAGTCTCTAGGCCAAAAAAGTCTCCAGTTGCACTCTCCACGTACAAGAATGCAGGCGGAAGTGAGCGTTGAGGAAGCATTTCTCAGCGCTTACTTCGTTGCTACGCTCCGCCTCCAACAGTAAGTGCGAGAGAGAGGAAGAAAGCCGGAGAAAGCGGGGAGAAGACTAAACAACAGTTACATTTTAACACTCCTAGTCTGGAAGTTTCACATTTAAATCAGTGCGTTTTTCCTGCGGTAAAATCTGGTGTAAATAAGTTCCCCGAAGGGAGGCAGTGCGGTTGCCTCCACGCGGATTTATATTTATATCGTACCTCTACACTATCGGTAGCTTTAAGAGTGCGTGTGCGCATGACCTCCGCGCGCGTCGGGCGAGCACATGGATTACAGTGCGCACCTTCTGTGCGTCCATTTCACTCGGCGTCAGTGTGTACGTAGCGTCGGTCAGGGCGGGCGTCTGTGCGCGTGCCCTCCGCGCGCGTCGGGCGAGAACGTCGTTTACAGTGTCACTTTCACTCGCCCCTCCGTGCGCGCACTTTTTCAAATTATATATGCCATATTAAGTTATTGCAACTGTATAATGCTTACAAAAATTTATTATTCATATGAACAATACTCTGCATCTTGATTGCCCGAAATCACTTTACTAAAATTATTTCTATGCGGAAGTTCGTGTTTTATATATGTAATGTTTTATACAAATTTTGAGTAAACCGATTTTTACATGGATTTCAGTCCTGAAATGTACAGCGATTTCAAATATTTTCAAACTGAATCTATGTGGATTTGCCTTTTTTCATGAGATTAAATTCATGGTTTTCAGCTTGAATTTTTTCAACTAGCTCTGGATTAGCTTTAAATTTTATGCATTAATGATTATTGAATTGTCATAATCCGAGCTGAAAACCACATGAATTTAATCTCATGAAAAAAGGCAAATCCACATAGAATCAGTTTGTTCGACAAAAGGACAAGAGGCGACACAGGAAGATCGGCACTCCCTCTGTCTCTTCCGGCCGGCAGCTTAGCTCTCGGTCCGCCCTCCCCGCTCTTGGCGGGACGATGCGACGGGAGCGCTGTTGAACGACCACCATTCCGAGTTCAACTCTCGTGTAGAACGCACGCAAGTTAATAAACCTTAACGCTGTGAGTAATTAATCCTTGTCATTGATTTAGATTCCCTCTCACCCTCACCCGGTCATCCTTATCATAAACATTGGTCCTTTGAGCCGGATATCTGCAGCTGGAGGGAGAGAACGGCGATTGGGATCTGACGACGAGGAGACGCGGGACCGAGAAGGAAGGAGGTCCGACACTTCAACATTGCTGGCGAAGGGGGCTCCTACTTAAGCAGAGTTGATCGAACAAAAGGTGAGGAAAAAGCCGTAAAAGCGAAGGGGAAAAAGATGCACGATCGCACGAGGTTCGAGCGCGGCGATCGTTATGGCGGGCGGCAGCGCCAGTGACTCGTGGCCACCATTGCGAGCCGTGCTGCTGGGCGCTAGCGGGAGAGACTTATGGCAAGTATCGGCGGTATACACGGGCTTAGGGAACTGACGGCCTAGACACATTTCGACGTCAGAACCGTGGCACGCCAAACGGCGCCCCGGCTGGACTTTCACGGATCTGTCACAGACCTAACCTCAACTTCGGCGGAGAGGAAAATCGGCAGTCGCGGTCGGCAGCGCTCGGCTCGGCCAGACGCACCGGGCTCTGCGCCGGTCGAATCAATCCAGCTCAGGGCGAGTACGTCGCGGAGTCGCGCGCCGAGTCGGGTCATCGGGTGGCCGAGCCCTCGACGCCGGTCGGCGATTCCGCGGCAAGCTCGTCACTTTCTCGGCTAAACCTGATATGCGCTCCAATTATAGGATGGACTTGCTTAGAGCGCAGGAGGTCTTATTAAGTGTTATCCAGCGGACATTAATGAAAATCGCAGAAACGCCAAAGGATGAATGGACCGCGGGATTAGTCGGAAGTCGACTCAACATCATCAAAGGTTATTGGCGGGATTTCTGCGACAACCACCTCCAGCTGTTGGCGGTGGGAGAAGAAGCAGTGACCGATTATCTCCGGGGAGATAGCTACTTCACAGCAGAGGACCACTACGCCCGTTCTCAGGGCCTACTGTTCGACCATCGAGTTCGACTCTCTCCTAAGGCCGATGGCGCCCCGTCCGCCCCGACGCCTCGGCAGCGAATGTATCGCTTGCACGTCTCCCGCGCATCACTCTACCAAGATACAGCGGCCAACAACAAGATTGGGAGTCGTTCCGCGACCTTTTCGTCGACCTTATTCACAACAATACCGCACTCGGCGACGCCACCAAGCTGCTCTTCCTGAAAACAAACGTTGACGGTGCAGCGAAGGACGCACTGCATCAGTTTAAACCGATTGCAAATGAATACGCCCCGGCCTGGGAGGCACTTAAGATCCGTTACGAGCAACCCAAACTTCAGGTCCAGGATCATCTCGAAGCTCTCTTAAAGCTGCGCCCACTGAAAGAAGAATCGGTCGACCGACTTCAGACGTTCGTAGACATACTCAAACGTCACCGAAATCAATTGGAAGCTCTCGAGAGACCAGTCCAGTACTGGGACGACTGGTTTACTTATCTCGCGAGTAGAGCGATCGACGACGTGACGAGGAGAGTCTGGGAAGAAGAACTGGAAGAGGAAGAGCGCGCCAAGGGGAAACCGGACCAATCATTCGGTCACCTGACAGACTTCCTTCAGCGCCGCTGCCGAATGCTGAAATCCATCGCATCCAGTGAACCAGAACCACCGAGAGACACAGTTAAAAGGACGACAGTACCTGCGTACGGCCTTAAAACAATTCGCGCACATGCGACCGGCACCCAGCAGAGCAGGGGCTGCCCGGCATGCAAAGAAGCGCATTATATTGGACACTGCCTCACCTTTCGGGGGCTCGAGCCCAACGAACGACGTCGCCTGGTCGCCGAACGAGGACTGTGCTATAACTGCCTGAGCAGTAATCATGCCGTAAGAAACTGTCCTTCTCAGTCTTCTTGTCGGAACTGCGCTGGAACTGTGCTGGAACTCACCACATCCTCATCCACGAAGGGGCAGGAAAGCGCCCCAGCTCGATGGAGACCTCGGAAGACGATCCGAAAAGGCGTCGGCTGCAGACAATGGCTACTAATGCTAACTCAACCGAGAATCACGGACCCTCAGCGTGACTATCGATCCTCCCGACTGCGGTCATTTCAATGAGCGACGGCGGATCAACAAAAGAGACCTTATGCACCTTGCTCGATCCCTGCTCGAAGGCGACACTCATCACTCTCAATCTCGCGCGTAAGTTCGGCTGCAGATTACAGCGCATTCGGATCGGCATCACTGATGTCGTTGGGTCGGTGATGGACTCGGCCTGCTATCGAACGAGCGCCTACTTTGACGACCCCACAGATAATCGCTCGAGGAGAATCGAGGCGTTCGTCCTGAGAGCAATCGACATTATAACACCATCGGGGACGCCTCGCTCCAGTTTTGCCAGTGTCAAACGCCATCGACGCCTCGCGGATCCGAACTTAGACAAACCGCAGAAGATCGACGTCGTCCTGGGAGCGGACGTCTACCAGTCCATATTGCTGCCTGGCCTCGAACACTGGGGCCCTCTTTTAGCTCAACGGACGATCTTCGGCTGAACAATGACTGGAAGTGTCGCTGGAATCTCACCTGGATCATCATCGACCAATACGACCAGTACGAGATCTGCGACTTGCAACACCGAACTCTGCCACGAAAAGTTGCTGGGTCTCGTCCAGCGATTCTGGGCTGTAGAGGTGCCCCAGGTCAAGCGGATCTCCGCTGCTGACGTTGAGTGCGAAACCATCTACGTCAGCGGAGTCACTCGGGGTTTCGACGGTCGATACACCGTTCCTCTTCCTCAAAAACCGGAGAAAGTTGCCTTGCTAGGAGACAGTTTGGACCAAGCCCAAGCAGCTATCGCCTCGATTCACCGCCGCATGCGGAGAGATAGCGAACTGCACGACAATTATCTGACAATTATCCGACACGACTTTTGTCTGAGGTCGATAACCAGAGGTTGTGAGGTGATTAACCTTAAATGTTTTTAGCATGGTTTCGACTACCTCAGATAAAAAAC
>JAWWEM010051110.1:0-10067 GCA_035582935.1 Ormyrus thymus
AAATACTTGATACGTTAAAACGTAGAAAACTTCCTCGAAACAAGTACAAGGATAGAGAATCCTTTGTTACAGACTTCTCCTTAACGCTCACGTTCCCATTGCGCATTTTTATATCAGCGAATCCCCTTTGTACATTCTCCGTTCTCTTTGAAGACGCGATACTCTTTTTTTTTTTGCAAATCGAGCGAGCTCCTCTCTCGCACTCCGCGAGTTTCCGCGTCTCTTTCTCCGTCTCCTTCCCGGAGCTCCTTTGATGTAAGTCTTGCGTGATAGTCAATGCTAAGTTGACTTATATAATTCCTGCCGGAGGAAGCTCATTAATTTCATCAATGAATCGAATTTTCTTTTTCGCGATTGATATAAGTTCCTTCTGTGTGGAGCTTTTCCTGCCTTCGAAGCTTCCCTTCTCTATTTATCTTTTCATAATTTGATCTAATAAGCTTCTTAGATAATTAAGTGTAATTTCATTAGCGAAAAACTTTGAATTATTGACAATAAGCCGATTGGCGGATTTAACTGCTCGCTTTTATCGCGGTTGTTTTCACTTTTCAGAAAATGTGTCCGTTATATTGTTCGATTAGCTTAATTGATACATTAACAGATTGAGTAATATAATTCAATTTAATAAAGCCTTTGCTTGTTCAGGTTAAAACGCTTTTAGTAAAAAAAAAATTATTTCTTTGTGTTTTGTCAAAAATTAGAGACATCAAATTCTTGCTATAAATAACTGTATAATATATCAAAGTAAAAATATTTCGGAAGTACACAAAAGTAATTAAAATATCATTAATTTTCAAAAAATGTTCATTCAAGGAATCAATTTAAACTTTATAAGCTTACAAAAATAGCGTTACCCATCCAACCAATTTATGATCTTTATCATTAATTCAACAGGCATGTTTCAAATCCGGATTCCGCAGCTCGCTTACCAGACTCGTTAACTTTTCAAATCGCGCCGACCAACTTCCCGCAAATAATGAAAGCGCCAACGATATCCGAAAAAAGCTGCGCAAATCCGCATAGAGCTCACCCGAGAGTGTGAGAGAGAGAGAGAGAGAGAGAGACGCCGAGCACTTTTCAATTTTCCAATTTCGAGCCGAGCTCGCGTCAATTATGCAACGTCCGCCGACCTTCGCCGCCGCGGCGGCAGAAGCGGCGCGAGTCGAGAAATTCGAAATTTCCCGGCCAGAATTTTTACGAGAGGATGCCGGAGGCGAAGTCACGCGCACGAAGTTCGAGAAGCTGATCAGGAAGCGAGGGGAAGTTACGGCGGAGCTTGGGAGATTTAGTTTTGGGAAGTTGAAGCTGAGGTATTTATTGTCGACGCCTTTGATAAAAAAACTTTTACAACTCGGTTTCTGAATTTTGAAAAAAGATGTTAGAGTCGAGCGTTTTATTAAAGCGTAATTGAGAGGTGTTAAAATAAGAAATATTAAGCATTCTTAATAAAAAGAACTCGTTAGAATATGAATAAAGATTTGAATCCAAGAAGCTTTCAATCGAACATTAATCAGTTTAATTATACAATTTATCATTAATTGTAAGATTAATACAATGTGCAATCGATTTTTAATTATATAATAATAATTAATTAATATAAACTCAACCTTTCATCACATTAATTGATTAACATTACCCCAATCAATAGCATTTGCCTAGAGTGATGCATTGAATTTGTAATTTAAAATTAATCTGATTAAAATTTAGTGAATCAAATGAAGACACGCACAGGCGAGTGTTTACATCCAATATACGTTTTAGCAAATCAGTAAAGTAAATGAATGGCCAGTTATACTGTTCAAATATTTAAACGCTTCAAAAATCTCAGAACATTTCGCCTAAATCCCAGAGTACATTAGATCGCAAAGGTCAAATATTTAGTAACGAACAGTGTAAATAACGAAAAAGTGCAAAAAATTACAATTGCAACGCCCCCAATCCCCCAACTCATTTTCCCCGCGACGAAGCACCTCGGCAAGAAATTCCAGCCAAAGCCAACCGCCCCGATCGCCCCTCGCATTACATTCAATCGCCGCGGCTTCGGCACCTCGATCCGCAAACGAGCCGCGGCAAAGAAAGCGCATACGGGCGCAATCGCGGCAGCTCGCGCGCGCGCGCATCCTTCATCAACGAGTCGGCCCGGCAGCGCCGCGGAGCGAATTCGCGAGCGCACGACAAACGTACATTGCGCGTACGCGGCGACGACGCGCCGCCGCGGTCGCGACTACGCGTCTTTTCGCTTTACCGGCGAGCGGAAAAACCGTGGGAGGGCACCGACGGGAGCGAGGCGATATTCCCGCGAAATTCGCGCCCACGCGGTCGTAGAACGCGGCTGGGAAGGGGGGAAGTTCTGAGGGATTTTGGCGAGGATTGCGACCGCGCGTTTTTTGGACTTTGCGTATTTCGAGTCTTCGGGTAATGGAATGCGGGGATTGTTGGAGCTAGATTTTGCTGTTTTTGGCGCAATTTTAACAAAATGTTGAACAATAGTGAGAATTTGTTCAAATGGTATTTAAGACGTGTTTTGTTTATTTCTCGTCTTTTAGTTTAAAAAGAAATTGACTTGAAATAATTACGTTTACGTAATGTTGTTAAAGCATGCTTGTGAGTTCTTCGTTATAGCAATTAAAGAAATCCATTTAAAGTGCTGCTGCCAGCCTGAAATTTCAGAGTAAAAAAAGACAGCTAAAGTACCAATCATTGTTATTCGATTCCATTCGAAACTCAAAATAAAACTCGTATTTTAAAGCGAAAGTTTTAGTTTAGGACCATGCAATTCAACCAAAAACGTGCACATAATTACTTACTTTTCTTGGTCTCGCATTACCAATATCGCGACTTTAAATTGCGTTATCGCATTTGTCACGTTACATCTACTTCCATTTACTTTCTCCCGTCATTCTTTTGCCGAATTTTTCGATTTAATTGCGCGCGCACTTTGATTCTATTCACTTGAATCCTTTGTTTTTTTTTCTTTTTTTTTTCAATTTTCGCATTTTTTACGCGATGAATTTTGCAAAGTAATTTAAAAAAAAAAGTGAGAGAATTCATACGACGCTTGACAATTTAAATGGAATCATTCGATTTCGATGAGGTAGTGTATGGAGAGCTTAATGGACTTTTTTTGTTGTGCTTTAAAAGACAAGTTGTGTTCAGGATTATTTTTGTTTTGCCGAGTGTAATGGATGTAGTGCAATTTTGTATCTCTACGAGCTGCCAAATTCGCTTTGAGATTACGATCACAAAATTGGCATCTACCTGCACTTTGTTTATTTATAAATTTTGATCACGGATTATTTTTGAAAAACTCGCTTCTTTTTTTAGAAGCAATAAGTAAAAATATATTTTATTAATACGACGCGCGCAAGTAACTCAATTTCGATCTTTCTTTTTGTTTCAGGTAAGCACGAGCAGATATACTTTCACTTTTGCCTCAATTCTCGTAAGTCATAAATAACCAACGATACTCCGAACAAATGTAAAATATTTATAAAGGAGCGTTAAATATATAAATCACCCGAAACATTTTATCTCCAACAAAAACAATGCAATCTCCGCCGTCGCCCGATAAAAAGCCCTAAAAAAAACAATTCCGACTCATCCCTCACTGCAGATTTCTTTCAATCGCGGTTATCATCTGTTATCGCGTTGCCCGACAACATAAATCAAGTCCCGAAAAAAAGTCGGCTGAACAACAAAAAAAAAAAAAGCAAAATAAAAAAAAAACAAATCTGCAGAAACGCACGAGAGGTAAAAATGTATCGCCGCGTGCATTTCACCTGGATTCTCCCGCTCATGAGCGCTCCCGGTTTTTCCGGCGCGGCGCAAAAAGGGGAAACGCGGCACGCTAAATTTCGCCCCGAATAATCACCGGGCGAAACTCCGACAATCGCGCCGGATTTCAATCGGAATTTTCGCCGCGGTGCGAATTTTATTATCGTCGGCCAAGCTGCGAGTCCTGGGCTATTGCTTAAATTCTGCGCTTAATTTGCAAGTTTAACGAGTGTTTTTCCCAAGCCTTTCCAATTATAAATATATTGTAAGCATTCGACAAAACCTCTTTACCCAGTTTACTTCCCGAAGCAGCTCCTCCCGCGAGCGCGGTCCCAACTTCCCAGCGGGCTCGAGCCGCAAGGAAAAATCGACAATCCGGTAAATAGATCCGCGAGACCGCAGCTGGCTGCTCCTCCTTTTCCCATCGCGAGTCGGAGCCTCGTCCCCGCGCGCGTCCCTTCTATGGTTTCCACAGCTGGCATCGCGTGACTCTTGAAACTCTTGGCTTTGCCTCGAGGCTCCCTCTCTCTCTCTCTCTCGCGCGCGCGCGCCCGTCGTAAAGCAGACGCCGAGATTTTCGAGAGAACCCGATGCGATGGATGCGATTCGCGGCTCAAAGAGCGATTAGTTTATATATAGGTCGGTCGTTCGAGAATTTAGGAATCGCACTTGGAACGGGAAAGGAGCATTTACGTGTTGCGTCATCGATGCCGCATTCTACTTGTTACCGCGAATGCTAAGCAGTCATAAATCTAAAGGAAAAATGAACGAATTGTTTGTTTTGTCAAAAGTTACGTCGTACGCGCGGGTTGTCGGAAATTTACAACCGCTTTAGCGCGCCGATAAGAGAACACGGCAACTTTAACAAGTTCGCGCAAACTGCACAGGTAAGAAGTTACAACTCAAAGATAATCGCAACTCACTGCTCCCAGATAGAGACGAAGCAATAATCGGCGCGCCGCGGCAACTTCGCCGAAGGATCGCCGGTGCGATAAGCGCGCGCCTTCGCCGCGACTGGAACTCTCGCCCAGGAAACGAGTCGTCCCCCTCTTACATAAGGTTATTAATGCTCGTCTAAAACTCCCGACCGCGAACGAGATATTATTCAAATCGACTTTTCGAAATCGCATTACGCGCGCTCATAACGTGTCGCATCTCCAGCGCGCGCGCTCACAGAGGGAGAGAGAGAGAGAGAGAGAGAGAGCCGCGGCTAAGCCTCGGCGTGTCGCGCTTACATAAGTTTTATGCGTTTAGGTAACTGCCGCAAACGACTAAAAATAAAAGGCCGCTCTGAAAAGTTTTCGTGCCGGCTAACCTTGCCGATATCTCTCTCTTTCTCTCTCTCTCTCTCTCCCTCGCCGCGCGAGCACAGTCAAGGTGAGCCGCGCGGAATTCAAGCGCTCCTCCTGATAAAACGGGGGCGCACAGCTGATGCGGCCGGCTTGATACGTCCCGCGCTTCCTGCGGTGCTGCCGCGCGAGTTTCAAGGATTTTCCCAAAGAGCCGCGGCTGCTTCTTGACCGAGGGACCGGGGCGGAAGCGAGATTGCGCTCTTAATCGCGCGGACGAGCGAAGTGACGCGCAGCTTTGCCCCCGGGCGACTCGGGCGGGGGAGAACGAGCTTCCGAACTAAAGAGATTCCGAGGCTCGTTTCGACGGTTCTCGGGGACGGCGTAGCCAAGCCGGGGATGTTCCAGCGGGACGGCTGATCTCCGGTGGGCTTTGAGCTTTTAATTTCGCGTCGAATGGAATTCGGAGCGGACGCTCGATTCTGTTACTCCGAATGTTGATTGTACGCGCGAATGTGCGCGTATTATACTTTTGAAGCTGCTATTCTAGCGGAGTTCGTTATCGAGATGGGGAAGAACAATTAAATCAACCCGTACAAGTCGTAATTCGATACGCTACACTGATTTCGACTATTAAATACTTAAATAGCGTTACGATTATCTTCTCAATGCTGTACGGCCGGGGAAACATGTGAAGCGCGAAATAATAATAAGCTTAAGGACGTCTAAAAAGATTAATTACTGAAGATCGAAAGTTCAGTCACCTGCCTCGAACAAGTTGATTGCAGGCTGAACTGCGGAAATGATTTTATCTATTCTTCTACTCCTTTATTTTTAAAAGTATAAACCAACTTTCATCGAGCAAAATGCACGATTTTCCGATAAAGCTTTGCAAGCTTAAAGAGGTAAGCTTGAGTAATCCCTTATAACCTCTCTGAATAATGTAGTATGTTAAATTTTTAATAAAATCCACGTAAAGAGAGATTTGAACATTTTCGTCCGGCAAAAATAAACTTATTGGCCTTTATTCAGGATCCCGCATAAAATAGGCATAAATCTCTTGAAAATATATTTAAAATAATGAAACTCCGACGCATCAAATAATTCCGAGCGCTGAAAAGTCCAACCCAAGAACGCCCTGAAAAATACTCCGAAAGCGAGCAATACGTAAATTCCCCATCGACGAACGAGCAGCTCGCCCGAATCATCCAAATAAATTCCGCGCGAAGCCCGCCCTCGTAAACCCGCTCGAGCCTCCTTAAACCGCAATTTCGGAAGGGAAAAAAAAAGGCAGAAAATTGTTAATGCTCGGCGCGGGGCGAGCTTGACGCCCAAGCCGCGTTAACGCGCCGATTTAACGCTCCGCTCCGGAGGAATTAGGAAAATTGCGCCTGAATGGAAACTCCTACGCGGCCAGAAGCGCGCGCGGCACTTGCCCGGCACTTGTAATCCGCCGGCATTACCGACCATTCAGCCTCGACTTTTTAATTGAATTTGACCCTCGCGGAGCGTCGAAGATCGATTTGCAGGAAGGGAGGAGAATTAGATTGTTTGCGTGTATATGTCGTGCCGCCAGCGCCGATGGCCTTTGTCGAGTCGAGGGCCGCTCGCGTCCGGATGCGTTCGCGAAGGAACTTTTTCGAGTCGCTGTCCGTTTCGAGGGTATTTGCATATCGCGGCGGGCCCCCCGATGATGATGCTTGAATTTTAGTTTAATTAATGGAAATAACGTTTGCGTTCGCTCGAAATTTCTGATGCCGCTGCGCTTTAGTCAAAGTTTTTCTCGTGATTTTGCGCGGCGAATTTGTATGATTAAACTTGTTTTCGTTCAGCCAACTTTACTCTGATTGCAATTACTATAAAATGTACGCGTTTTCATCACTTTGTTTTGTAATGGCATACGAAAATTGCCACTAACTTAAGCGTAAATCGTTGTATTTAAGTATAGTATACATTTCCATTAACGGATTTTATAAAAATTTCATAAAAAGTACAAAGAAGCTTAGCACTTAGTTGAAAATGCAAAAAGAAAAACGCCCAAATCCGTGAATAATTGCTTTATTTAGTCACTAAAAATGAGATAAATACCTTACTTAAGCAGCTTACCAATTAATAATAAAAGTTCCTCGAAAAACGCGATCTCGTTACTGCATTATGCACGGCGGGCCGCATCGTCAATTCAGCGGGGCGCAATATTTCTGAAAAATTTTCGCTCTCGTCGCATTATTATTGCACGCAATAAACCGCGGGAAATCATCTGATGCGAGACATGACAGCGGGAGGTATTTTTAAAAATAAAATCTAAAACGCTTTTCGTGTCAAGTGCGGATTACACCGATGCAATACAACGAAAAGACATTAAAACCAATTCGACTGGTACGGAACAGCGAAAAACCATTAAAATTACAGCGTAATTAGGTAGAGACGATAGTGACGTATTTTGTTTTTATTTTATTCGTTCGATAAAAAAACGACGTCAGTTACTCCTGCTGCTACTTCATGATGTACCTGTCACTAGAGATAATTATATACTTTTGAAAGCACTACTTATTCGAGGGAAAAAGCTAATTACGTCAAATATACAATTCATTTTCAAACCAATTATCTTTTAATTAAGGTAACAAAAAACATTATCACTAATCAAGTCCATCCCGATTCTTCCACCTCAAAAGCGCCAAACAACCGCACTTAAACGAAACACAGAAAATCCACAAAGCGCACACAAGAATCCTTCTCCCCTCATTAAACAAATCCGCCTCCGCGATTGTAAAAGAAAAAAAAACACACCCGCTCGACAACGAGCGGTGTCCGCTAATAATAAATCACATTACCCAAGCACTCCCTCCCCTCCCCCGCGGAATGATCCGCTCTAATTATCGCTTGAATTTCGAGGCCGCGCTCGTTCGCGCGACGGTCAAAGCGAAATTGGACGAGACGCTTGGCGCCGCTCGTAAATTAACGCTCGGCGGGCCGAAAAAGCGCGCGCGCGCGTCGCGGGAATTGCGTTACGTCGGGGCGATTCTGCCAATCGCCGATGCAGCTGCGGGACTTCATGGGGAGGGACGATGCATCAATCGCGGCGCGGCGCGACGCTTTTTCTTGCGAGTCGACGAGGGAGGGTCATTGTGCCCGCGACGCGATTAATTGGCTTTCTCGCATCGGCCGTTTTGCTTTTTTTATATCCCTGGCTTTTCGCGGTGATCTTAAGTTTTGTGCTTCGTAATCGCTTGCCGGTTAAGATATTTTAGTGGAAAATTAAGGTTTGATTTTCATTTTTAATTCATTTTTCTTGCATTAAAAGGGAGATGGTTAGGACGGGGCAGCCATAATGCTTTTAGAGGGCAGCCATGTTGCTGAGCAAAATATGATTGGTCGATAGGAGCCTCGTAGGTGAAAGCAGCGTAATATACATATTTTTCATGAATTCATTTATTTTGGCACGGGAAATAACTCCGCGCGCGCTGATGAACTTCTAGTGCTATAAAAATTGTAATGTTTCCAAAATTTCTGACACTTTTTTCATATATCAAGTCTGTCCTCCAGTTACAAGAATTTATAGTAAACTTTACTGCAATATTTTTTTCATACATAACAGTAATTCGACGGAGGTAAATAAATTACCTGCACGTCGGTCTGATACATGATAATAATAAATAAAGAAAGTTTAAAACTGCGAGAAGAAAACCAACGAGAAGTACTAAGAATTAAACGGAAAGCTGCCCAGCTCCGATAGAAAATCCTCTCATTAAAAGTGAAAAAATTCTGCTCGATAATTCTCTGAACTCTCCTTCAAAAATTAACGGCTAAACGTTCGCATTAGCGGAGAAAGCCCGCCTGGAAAAAAAGGCAAATATAAATATCGCGCTAAGCTAACTCGCGCACGTCGGCGCGCATTCGGAATTCAGGCTCTCTCTCTCGTTACGCGCCTTAATAATTGCGCGGGGCTTTTTCGCGCCGGGCAGAAAAAGTCGCCGTTCTGTTTCGCTCGCGGTAGGAAGCCATTAAAGCTACGTGTTTCGACTTTAAAATCCGATACTCGACGACGCCGCCTGCATTCTACATGTTTCTCTGCCGCGCGCTCCTCCCCCCCCCCACCCGTCCCTCTTTCGATATCCAGGAAATTTCCTCCGCGGCCGGACGGATATTTTTCAGGGTGTGTTTTTAGAATTTTTTGCCCCACTCGTCGGGTTCGTTAGGCTTTTGACCCGAATTCGCGGCTGAATTTTTGGGAAACTTTCGAAGGACGCTGCTCGCGTTGCGCGGAGTTTCTTTGCAAGATCCGTGCTTTCGGGAGGTTTTAAAATTAATTGGGATACTTTCTGCTCGTTTTTCGGTGAGCTTGCATGCGCGAAATTGGCTCGGATGATTAAACAAATTAAACGAGCTCGCACGAGTAGTACTGTTTTAATCCTTTGTATTTTCAAACTGCGTCGGTATGAATAAAAGCTTGCCAATCTAATTCTTATAATTTTACGCACACCGGTCGTCGTAAAAATTCACCCCGTCGCCGTAAAATCAATCTTGCCCCATTAACAGACAAAGTAATCCTTCACTCCAGCACTTCGAATCGCGCGCACAAGACCAATCCTCATGAAAATTCTCCTCCTCCCTCCTCGTCCCGAAACCCAGCTGCCGAACGTCAGTTCCATCGGCGATTAATCAACGGACGCAGCATCGCCGGGACAAAGCTAATCCTCGCATTGACTCGGGCGATTAAAAAGTTTCCGCGCGAAAAAATCCCGCCGCTTTCCGCGCCAGACTGGCTTTTTGTCCCTCTCCATCGTAGCGCGAACTGATCGAATCATACATTTTGTCAGAGCTCGAACGCACGGTTAAGCAGGCCTTGTCAGTTTTCGATAAATCAATTCTTCCTCCCCCCCCCGTCCACCCCCTCCCTGAAGGCTCTCCGCCGAAACTTCGACTACGCTCTCGGCTGATGCGATTTCATCCGACAAGTTTCGCGAGAGCACGAGTACATAACGACTCCCTCTCGGCGCTCTGCCT
>JAWWEM010051111.1:0-10064 GCA_035582935.1 Ormyrus thymus
TACTTATTATCTAATTTCTATAAGTACAGTACTTCTCGTGAATTTCATTCCATTTATATTCTAGCAGAGATTGCAGTGACTTTATATAATTCTGTGGTGAACTTATTGTTGTGGTAAATTTTGAATTAATTTCGCCAGAAAACTACAAATGGTGATCTGAAAGATCAATGGGTAAAAAGAACAATATTTTGACTTTGAAAATTTTCCCTCTTCCCACAATTTACTGCGAAATGCTAATTTTTATTAATTTCTAGGCAGTGAAAAAAGGATAAATACGAGCTAAGTAAAATCAAAGGAGAATTTGAATACGGCGAGCCCCGCACGCTGCACGCACCTCTTCGACGAAAGATAAAGGCCGATATAAAAATCACCCGAAAATCCTGTCACCTATACTCCGGCGCCTCCTCAGCCGCCTTTGAACGCCGAACGGTCGAGAATAATGACGGCGGGCTACTTTCCGCGTCTTTGGTGGGCCCGCGAGCCATATCGGCGCGCTGCCCGCCGCACTTGTCGTGAATCACAGCCGCGAGCGAGCGGCGTGTGAGGTCGGCGATATCCCTTTTTATTCGGCGATCCGGCCGCGATGGCGGCGCGCAGCTGCACGAGAGGCCGATCTCTTCCTTGATGATTAACTTCTTTTTGCCGCTCGAGAGGAGGAAGCCCAAGTGACTAAGCTGCCGGCGAAAAAACGTTAGTTTCGTGGCTTCGATGGGTAAATGTAGCGAGGATCAGGGCCGCGGAGAGCGGTTTTTCTTGGAGTGAGAGAGGCGTTTTTCTTTTCAATTTATCGAAAAGCTACACAGTTGTGCTGACTGCGGTTGAATCGGTTACTTTTTCAATCGTTTTGAAAAATTTTTTTAATTCAAATAAAGAATACCGTTTTAATGTAAATAATAGTTTTCTTAAAAATCGTGAGATTTATTACTTGTTGCAATAAGTTTTATTTTTTGTATTTAATTTGTACCCTGTTATTATTAGAATACCCTGTTAGAAAAATGACTGGTTGGATAGACGTCTAATTTAAATTTCTAATACAAATTGTACGCTTGAATGAACAAGAAACTCATAAGAGACGCGCATATAAATAAAATACATACATTACTGTGGATCATTAGAAAGTATTAAGAAAATATCACATTTTTAAGCAGTGACTTAATATTGTAAGGATTTTTAAGCAAATTTCAGCACATACATTAAACTAAAATTTAATGCAAAATTTAATGCAAAATTTAATGCAGTCCAGAGCTTATGCAGATTCAAGTTCAAATTATCCAACGAGCACACCAAAGTTACCTCTAGCGATCGCGGAATTCAAAAGGAAATAAAGCGATAAGCACGAAGCAATATCCCGGCAAGCAGTTAAAAGCCAAGTAATAGGTGCGATAATCCAGACGACGCAATTAGCGCGCGGAAGTAGTCGTAGAGCAAAAGTCACTTTCGCTTTTGCCTTGAAAGCACATTATATATCCAAAGTAAGCACCGAAGAAGCCGAGGTGTCGCTACGCGCTTTGATGTCGCGGGACCAGTCGGACATCTCCAGGAACCCAATGGGTGGCCGCGACCACCTGCGATCTACCTGGCGGCATCTGCTTGCAGCGGCGACAAGCACGATCGACTTCTTCCTCGCTCGAAAGTTGCCGTGATACTTGACTCCTCGTTTGCTCCTCGCCGCCTGGATCTCAATTATGGAGCCTAATTTATATAAGAGGTCATATTTAAAAGGCTTATACACGTTGCTTCAGTTTGTCTCTGACTTTTGCTCTTTGTGGAGACTCGTTCGGCCGGCTCCTTAAACGGACAACGGCGCGAATTTGCATCTCCGATAATGCGGCTTTCGAGACTTACACCTTTGTAATCTCTTGGTTCTCTTTTGCTTCTGTAATCAGTTTCGACGAAATAAGATGCCTTTGCTTTTAGAGCTGTTAAATATCGTAAAATTGTTGAATACTTTTAGATGAAATAATTTAAATTCTTATTAATTTTAAAATTATTTTATTTTAATTAAATATTGGACTTACTTCTACTGAAAGCGCAGTTTTGGTAATTCTTTTCTGCCATTTTTTTCTAAGCAAACTAAGTAAAATGTAAACTTACGCGTTAGATGTTAGAAACCTTATACAATTATTGTTGACTACAAAAACTTCCATTTGAAATTATTTTCAGATAATAATTAAACATTTTTAATATTTGTAAAATTCGAGTAAACTAATAATAACAATTCAAGATGCCATCAAACTCAATACAGCATATTTTGAATAAATTTGATTAATTTTTTTCTGATAAAAAAATAAACATGTGAATAGATACACGTTAGTGACCAACTAAAAAATAAAAGTGACGATAATATATTTATTTGAGGTATGACAACTTTTATTCAAGTCTTAGAGACAAGAAGGTAAAATAGAAACAACAATCATGTAATTGCTATACTATAAATACATTATACATAGCAGCAATTTTGTACTGTCACTGTGCTTTATAAGAAGTAACTATCTAAGTTATAAATAAGTGATATATTAATAAAGAAAGAAAACAATGTTGTTTCCATTATTATTAAATGAATATTATATTTACAAAAGTTACCGCTGTAACATTATTATTACTCTTTCAGGATTTCCTCCTGTATCAGAAACAGTTATAAAAAATGGAACGGTGAATTGAAGTTTATCTTTCAAGAGTAAAACTTCAGCCAATATTCCCTGTTTTTCGTGCTTAAAAAATTCTGTTGCATAATAATCTTTAGTCGTTTAAAGACTAGATGATAAAACAAAATAACTAACTGTTAATTTCATTGTCTTTTTTTTGTTGCTTTAGCTGCTTTAGTTTTCTTACTATCACCACCAGAGAAGAATGATGTTATGACTTCAGACATTTCTGGCATATTGTAGCTTGTAAGGTTATTTAGTTGTTCCATTTCCTGCAACAATGTTACCAAGATTAATTATTTTTTCCAACAATTAATTATATTAAATTTAGAAATATTTAATATTTAGCAAAACTGTACCTTCTTCGTTTCAGGGTCATTCATAATTTTAGGTAACACCATAACCAATAAAAGTGGCAGTATCATCATTAGAATCTGAAAATAATATATGTTTAAATACATTAATAAAAAGTATATGTAAACCAATAAATGAAAATAATTAAATCAATTGTTTATTCTCACCATAGGATTAAATAAGAAATCAGTAACTCGCCACTGCTCTCTTACTTGAAAATACCTAAAAGGTGAATATGGCCTCATTTTTAAAGGATAAGGAACTTGAATGACTTGAGAAGTTTGAATCAGATTCACTTTTCTTGCTCTAAACTTCCCTTTAGAATTGATTTCTACTCTAAATGGTTCATAACTATAATTTGGATTAACTACTTCCACTACGTAAGATCCTGAAGGTACATTTGATATGATAAATGATCCATCTTCTCTGTGAATAGAAATATTATGAATATAATTTTGAAAAAATGAAATATTTGTTAAAAATTATTATACAAAAATTAATTTCACACAGTATTTTTTTAGTTTAATTCACACAATAAATAATTTTGTTAGTATGAATAATTTTAGTTAAACTAAGACTGTTTATTCAAAATAATTTTGATTCTCAACGTTTTTTTCCTTATTATTAATGCAATCTAACTCTAATTCAGGTTGCATTTCTATTTAAAACAAATAGTAAAGGTTCAACTAACATAAGTATTTTGTCAAGAACTCTTAGTTATAAAATAACAATTATTCTATATATTGTACAAAAGTTAATCAAGGCGTTTAAGTATATACCTTAAAAATCCATAGTGCTCGCCACCATTGGCCATGACATGAGTCATGTGTTGCCATCCACTATTTCCTGCATTTTCCCAAGGGAAAACTTTTCCCTCGATAACATAAAGGTCCGTCGATGAATCCTCATCATTTTCGGCGAATGTGTGACTGGAATATAAACCTAAAACTAAAAATATTGCAAAAATAAGCCGACTTAGCTCCGTCATGATGCTAACAAAACAACACGTCTACTTTGCTCAGCTGATATAAAGTGAAGTGAGATAGAAGTTGTCACGTGACTTCATTGTTGCCAATCTTTTATTTAGATAATTCGATTATACGAGAATATCGAATAGATCGAACTTCGAGTTTCGTTCAACTTCATTTTTTAAAAACAAATGAATAACGAAGGAATGCGAAAAGTAGCCAATTATTAGGCAAAAGGATTTGAATTGAATGAACGGATAACGGATATAAAGCATGCGTTGAACTTTTTATACTTTGCAATTATGGACAAAAATAATAGATCAGGTGGAATTAAATTTCGTGAATTAGATATTACCAGAAGTTCAAAACACAGTAAACACAAAAATGAGGAGCAAAATATAGAAGATATTCTGAAAATATTTAATAGCAGCATGAACAATGATAAGACAAACATTTCTGATGATACAGTTAAACAATTTGAAAATGAAAATTCTATGGAAATTAATTGTGTAGAACAAGAAAATAAAGACCAGAACAGTGTCAAAGACGAAGGCAATAAAGCTAAATTAAGTAAATTAAGGCAAATTATTACTTCAACGGTTGCTGATTCTTCTACAAAATCAGAAAATATATCGACTGATAAAAAGTATAAGATGTTTTATTATTTTATTATATGTATTACAACCAAATTCAATTATAACTTTTTTCTTTCAGATTTTATGAAGTGATGATTGGTAAAATTTCTACACGAAAACACAAAGTTTGGGATAGTGATGGAATATTAGAAGTTTGTGAAAAATCTGCAATATTAAAGGTTTAATGTTTATTTCATAATTATTTTGGCAGTTAAAAATTTTTTAGATATTAATATTTATAGTAAATCAAAACTTTCTGATTTCAGGATGTAGATGGTAAAATTATTGGTAGATCAACAGTTAAACCTGAAACTATTGAAGAAGGTTTTAGATTATGTATAGGAGGAAAAGAAGTTCAAATTGTAGGCATTACGACTCCATCTGAATCACAAGACAGTTTGAAATTTTCTGGTAAAAACAGTGCATTTAGTCAAAAAGATAATTGCAATACACAGAATGTTCAGAAAATGGCACCTCAAAATAATACTTTTAGAAACATACAAAGTAATAAAATTACAACTAATTCAGTAATCCATCAATCAAAAGTTAAATTAGATGTAAAGGAAAATTCTAAAATCCAATCAGATATCACTGATACTTCTGCAAAAGAAGAAAATAGTTTAAATGATAAAAAGTAAAAATATTATTACTTAATGGGCATCTTCAAATAATATTAATAATTTAAATTATAATTGTTTTTTACAGAATTTACATTGTCATGGTTGGTAAGATTTCAACTAGAAAACATAAACAATGGGACAGTGATGCAAAGTTGGAAATTTGTGGAAAAAAAGCTGTTTTAATGGTCAGTTATTTAAATATAAAATATTTGGTATATTTCATTTTCATCCAAAATATATTTTAATTTTAATTTTAATTTTAATATTACTAGGAATTGGATGGAAAAGTAATTGGTAGAGCAAGTATTAAAACTCAAGATATTGAAGAAGGGTGCAGAATACGTATCGCAGGAAAAGAAATTGAGGTAAAAATATTATTGGTTTACAGTGTTAAAATTTGAATTGTTCCATTTTTCATATAAATCATTTAATAATTTATTAATTGATGATTTTAGATAGTCGGTTTAGCTTCAGATCAAGATATTCTTAAAAATCAAACATTCACTCAAGAATCTAGTAGCAAGGGATTTGCAGAGCCTCCATTAAAAAAACTAAAAATATCAAAAGAATTTATTCCTCTAAAAAAATCTGGTACTAAAAACTAAATTTAGTATGTTTTTTAATTTATATTTCGATATGAATATATATTTCGTATGTTATTTAATTGATGTTTCAATATAAACATATATTTAAAATATTATTTAGTTGATGTTTGGATATGAATATATATTTTTTCACCTGAATAAAATTTGGTACAAAAATATGTTATTGAAAGTTTTTTTTTTATTGTAGGAAGTAGTTTACACTTTAATTACGAACCTCTTATAATGCCAAACCCACGATTAAATTTGGAATGGTCTCAGGAAAGTGATGAACATAAAATACACGAAGTTTCTGTGGATGGATTCTTAGCATCTGTATTACGACCTCATCAGCGTGAGGGAATAATTTTTTTATATAAATGCGTAATGGGAATGAACGATTCTGCTTACAAAGGCGCAATATTAGCTGATGAAATGGGTTTGGGAAAGACTCTTCAATGTATCTCTCTCATTTGGACATTATTAAAAAAAGGTCCTAGTGGAAAAGCAGAATTAAAAAGAGTATTAATTGTAGCTCCTAGTAGTTTATGTGGAAATTGGAATAAAGAATTTAAAAGATGGATAGGATCCATGAAAATATCTCCTTATGTTGTAGAAGGTAAACAAAAAGTTAAAGATTTTACTAAAGCTCCAAGAGCTTGTGTAATGATTATTAGTTATGAGATGTTTGTTAGGAACGTAGATGATGTAAATAAAATGAACTTTGATTTATTAATATGTGATGAAGGACATAGACTAAAAAATAGTGAAGTAAAAACATTAAAGGTAAACAATTATTTTAATAAAGATTAAAAAAAAATTCTGTTCAATAAATTTTGTTCACATCATAAAATTTAATCAACTAGAATAAGTTTTATTTTTCGAATATAATTTCCTTAAATTTACAGTTTTTTCACTACTTTTTCTTGGAATTGGAATATTTATTAAAAATTAATTTTTAGTGTTTAAGTCAATTGAACTGCCGAAGGCGAATTCTGCTCACGGGAACTCCTGTACAAAATGATTTACAGGAATTTTACACCTTAGCAAATTTTGTAAATCCCGGAATTCTCGGCAGTTTTAGTGAATACAAAAGGCATTATGAGCATCCAATTGTAACATCTCAACGAGCAACTGCTGATGCAGATGAAGTTTTGACGGGTCAAGAAAGAGCAAAGGAATTACATGAAAGAGCAAAAACATTTATTCTTAGAAGAACGAATAATTTAATTAATCAATATTTACCGCAAAAACATGAGCTTGTTATATTTTGCCGATTAACGCGTGAACAAGATAACTTGTATGACATGATAACAGATTATTGGTTTAATAGGTCTGTTGTAGATGGCCAAATAATGCCTTTAGCTGTCATTACTGCTTTAAAAAAAGTATGTAATCATCCATATCTTTTCACGTGTGAAAAGAGTCACATATTAGATGAAGTATTACCTACAATTCCAACAAATTTGGCTACTATAAATACTTCTTTCGCATATTCTATTAAATTTAAAGTAGTACAAACAATTTTTCAAAATTTAAAAAAAACTCAAGAGAAAATCGTACTTGTATCCTATTTTACACAAACATTAAATCTTTTAGAAAAGATCTGTGACTCAGAAGGATTACAATTTTGTAGATTAGATGGAAGTACAGCTCCTTCATCTCGTACTAAAATTGTTGAAAGATTCAATTCTAAAGATAATTTTACTTGTCGTAAGAATTTCGTTATTTAAAAAAAATTAAAATATGAATAAATGAGTAAAAATTATTTTATATAAAATGTATAATTCCTCTATAGGAGTGTTTCTACTAAGTGCAAAAGCTGGTGGTGTGGGTTTGAATTTAATTGGAGCCTCAAGATTGATTTTGTTTGATTCCGATTGGAATCCAGCAAACGATTCTCAAGCCATGGCACGAATTTGGCGAGATGGTCAAAAGCATTCCGTATACATATATAGGTAGCAGATTATTATACAAATATTGTAATAATTATAAATAACAATTTTTATAACTCTCAAGGTTATTGACAACTGGCACTATCGAAGAAAAAATTTATCAACGGCAAATCAGTAAAACAGGATTAAGTGAAGCTGTAGTTGACGCTAATCATGTAGCATCTTTGAAGCTATCGCCAGCTGAATTAAAGGTTTCAATATTGTATATTACGCACTTAGGGAAGAAAAGGGGGTTTCCTCTTTCCTCCCGTAGTACGTATGCCTTTTTTTATCATGCTCAGGCCGAAAGTATCACATTAGATTTCTCGAACTGGGAATAAAATATTGGTACTTTTAGCCGGGGTGCGGTAAAAAATATTTTATTGCAAATTAAATAAATTAATACGATGCTAAATCATCGAATATTTATCATTTTTCAGGATTTATTCTCGTTGGATAGTAAAACTTTATCAATTACTCATGATCTAATGGAATGCCCTTGTACTGGCTTAGGAGATTTACCTCACAAAAAACAAGAAAGCGCTAACGATGAATCAAGAGATTGTCAATTTGCTTTGAAGAAAATACCACCTAAACAACAAATAACAATAAATCAGCTTCTCAGTTGGCAGCATTATAGACAACCTGTATCTGCTGATTTATCAAAGGTAATAGGTGTTAAAAAAATTGGTCTATCGTTAAAATACATTTATAAGATAACAATTTTTTTTTAGGAATTAATGTTACAGCAAATTCAAGAACATATAACATTTATATTCAAAAATTCGACAGAAAAGTAAGCATATTTTATTATAGAATCATTTTAAAAAATATTTAATAACACATTGTAATGTTTTATTAGGTTTAGGCTAAAAATATTATGTGCAAAAGATTTTATTAAAATTTTTCTTTTGTTTTTCTATTTCTTTTTTCACTAAATAGTTTTTAGCTGAAATCAACGAAAACGTGTAGACGTATTCGGGTTCATTTATTTATGTATTTGTTGATATTTTTCATTAAATTAATTTATTTAAATAATATATATAGTGTTACTTTAATTATTAAATAACATTTGAAAAATTTTTAATTTTTTTACTTGTAAGTACTTTAGTTATAAATTATTATTACTTTTGAAAAGAAATGTTTAAAAGTAGGACTTTATGATAGCGAGTGTAGAGTTCTACACCCGTAATGCCATCAGCATTATTTTTCGATGCAATCGTCGATGGAAAATTGAATTTTACATATATTTTGCGGGCGTAAAACACTTCAGCGTATAAGGGAAACTGGGGCACAGTGAGCACCAGTACGTGTCGATTTAGCATTCGAATATTACTGAGATTAAAGTCTATTTTTAAAAAGTAATTTAGTAAAATACATCAATCATCAATGATTGAATTTTCTTTGACTAAGCGTGCAATACAAACAAAATTTTATGAATTAATTTAGACACGAGGCAGGATGAATGCGTACTTAGATAAGTTTGCGGATTGACTAGCGTTTAACAAATTGTCACTTAACACGAAAAAAAAAAACAGTGTTTATAACATTTGAAAAGTACTGTGATAGTGTGTCATTAGATATAAGTATAGAAATAAAAAAACAAAAACTTATGAGGGCAGAAAGCCACAAGTTCTTAGGAATATTTTTTGATTGTAACATGAGATGGAGTAAGCATATAGAATACATAATCAATAAAACTAAATATTTAATTTAAAATTTTGCTAAGATAAAATCAGTGGATCTCGATATACTTTTAAAGGTATATTATGCCTTTTTTCACAGTATAGTAAACTAAGGGATACTTGCTTGGAATAAATAAATCAAATGAATGATTTACAAAGCAAATTACAGTTTCATTTTCAGGATTAATACATTTTTTTATGAAGTTTATAAAAGATGCACAAATTGTTTTGAGCACTATTTTAGAAAGAAATTTTATTACTGCATTTTTATAAACTTTGTAAAAAGAAGTGTTAGTCTTGAAACTAAAATTGTTATTTGCTTTGTAAATCTTCCACTAGATTTATTTAGCAATGGTTTAAAGAAATTAGGAAATCTTTTCGGCAAATGAGTGGTAGAAATTTTTCATTTTAATTTGATTTTAATGAGTTATTTTCTTCAGGTATAGATTTGTCCTGCGTTACTTAAAATTAAAATTATACCTGCATGAATGGGTTTTCCCCATTTCGGAGCGAGCCACTGGGGCCTTTAAATAGAGCTTGGAGGTGGAAGCCCGTCGTGGCGTAACGTATATATAAGTCGTAGGCTGTTGGGACTTGGACAGTGCACTCTGGAGATTGTTGAACTGCAGTAAGGAGAATCTT
>JAWWEM010051112.1:0-10064 GCA_035582935.1 Ormyrus thymus
TGTACATGGATGTGATATTATGGAATATTTTGATGCACCAATTAGTTGGTTTTCAGAAGAGGCACAAGAAGCAAGTAACAAAGTATTTCGTAAAGCTCGTGCCAAACATACCAGAATGTTTCAAAGAGCAAAAACTAACGAAGATATTATGCATTACATGATGATCTCATCAGATCCACAAGTAAGTCGCTTCAGAGCAACTAAACAACAACAAAAAAATGAACTGCCTGAAAGTGTAATGCAATTTGTAAAAAAATAATTTATTTAAAATATTCACCGATCACTTTACGAAAAACGCTTTTTTAATTTGCCACCATTTCAAAAGATCAGTCAATAATTTTATTTGACAGCTTCTTGCTGTCGCAAAATTATTAAGAAAAAAAAAAGAAAATTAAAAAAAAATAAAAAAACACAAAAGTAAAAAAAAATGTACATCAAAGTCCGAACTTCAACCTTCTCGTGGTGATGTGTGTAAATAGGTTATTACTGAACTGAAACTAATGAAGTTAAGGCGAATGATTCATTACAACAATTAGCTGATTTCTTTGAAAAAATGTATTTCTATACATGTACCTATTATTTTGACATTAATTTTGCAATATAAATGAATTTTTTAATAAGTTTCTTTCATCAATTCATAGCATCACAAATTGAAAAAAAAATTGAGAGGATTTGTGGGGTTAGGGCTCGTGGTTTATAGATTTATGGGTTTGGAGTTCAAGGATTTGTAGGTTTAGGGTTTGTGGATTTGTGAGTGTGGGGTTTGATGTTTGTGGGTTTGGTATTTGTGAGTTAGGGGTTTAAGGTTTATGGGTTTAGGATTTGAGATTTATGGATTTGAGGTTTATGCTTTTGGGATTTGCGGGTTTAGGGTTTGTGGGTGAGAGCACTAACTTCCATTTAGCGTCATATAATGAAATCATTTTTTTTCGCTCTCGGTGCAGGTCTAAGCATTAGCGTACATGCTACTGAGTATTTTAAAAAAAAATTTATTGAAATCGGTTTCGAAATACGGCGTCCGCAGACTTTTGTCCACTTTTGACCCAATGTGCGACGGGTCAGCCCAGTAGGACTTTGAGTTGTCCACGTTTAACGGAGGCATCCAATGGGAAGGGGAATGATATTCCCAGAGACCAAGGAAACAGCTGTCTGTATTTATTAACGGATGGCTGCCGGAATGGTGAACAAGAACGCAGGAGAAATACAGATAATCACCGGAACGTCTACAGAGAACTTACTTACTCGAGGTTTTGTCGAGAATCGGCGGTGTACAACAGCACCGAATCTGGGCCAGATCCTCATGTGGTTGCGGGCGTTCCAACTCAGAGGAAGGGGCCAGTCCTCCTCGACAGAACTATACAGACCCTACACCAGATAGTACGAGACGACAGCCGCACCATCCGGATGACGATAGCGAAGAGCCTTACGTTTACAGATCCTCAAGATCCTGCTTCAATACAGGAAATTCGACCTTCGCTCGGGAATTTTGTACGATTGATATACTAATGAAATGTCAAATTAATCTTAAGAGAAGAAATCGGGAGGATTGCGAAGGATTTCTAGCCAAATTATCAGATTGTAGATTCCGTTATGATTTGAGTTTAGACGACCTAATCCGAGCACTTCCTTCAGCATTAGACCCGGATTCATCTGAATGGCTGCGACGAGAATACTACGCTTGGAACAGCTACAACGATTTTGTTCAGTCGTTCAGGTTGTATTTTTGTGCAGAGGACTTACAGGAAAGAATTGCGCGTGATATCGATGTAAGGACGCAGGGACCAAAGGAGGATATCGCAGTCTTCGTACTACGATTAAGAGCTTTGTTGGATCGGAGGGATCCTCCGTTGCCTTTAAAACAACAGCTCGACCGAGCCTACAGAAATCTGCACCCGTACTACAGAGATCGAATCGATCGTGATCAATTCGTCGATTTCTGTCAACTGATCAAACTAGGTAAGAAGGTGGAGACTAAAAATGCTTATAATCAAGCGTATTGTGCTCCTCCAACGTCACTGGACATGTATCTCCCGTATTTAGCATGCGATGAGGGTTGGAGGAAGATAAAGAGATTGGCCCCGGTGGAGGAAACTACGAACCGAACGGTTACTGGTATTCTCCCGTACAAAGAGAACCGGGATATTCTGTCGCTAACCGCTAGCAAGCCAAGGGGAGCGAAAGAGCGAAATACATTTCGATTTCAATCTACAGACTCGAAGGAATTAGTTGGAAAAAATAAGAAGCAGGAGGCTAGACCTACCCATGCTACAGAAATGAAACTAATCTACTAATCAGGTAGGGAATACAGAATAAGGTTTAGAATTCGTGAAGCCAACGAACCGTGCTACCGTTGTGGAAAGTTGGGCCACTAGGCTCGCAATTGTAAAGTGCCAAAGAAATGCTCTCGTTGCGGTTTAGTAGGGATATTGGCCAACGAAAAAAAATGATTGCGCAACTTTCCATAAGGGAAACGAATGGAGAAGGATATATCGCGGGCCGGTAATCCTCCTAGAAATGAAATAGCCCAGAAAAATGATAATGTTTCTACAGTCCCGGGGTTGAACAATCCGATCTTTACCGGAAATAACGTATTACAGGATTCTAATGTGCAGGTAGAACGGTTTTCTAGCTTACAGCCTTCAGTCACCCGAATCATGGTACAGGAAGGTGAACACGCCACGGTCAACGCCAACGAGGTATATAGCCTCCCGGGAACCGGGAAAGGCACGAATTTTCCCCTCGGTGCCGGGGTCCACAATTTGGGAAATTTGTGCTATTTAAACAGTAGTCTACAAGCTCTGGCTGTTAAGTGATCCCGACCATGCATCAGAATGCAGCCTTAGAGTAGAAGGTAGAGAGTGCCTCAACTGCGCCATGGCTAAAACCCTAAGATTGACTCGTCGGATGTCTGGAAAAGCGATTAAACCGTGGAGTATCTACAATAAACTCCGAAGAATTTGTAGATCGATGACAACCGAGAAACCAGAAGACGCTTTCGAATTCATACAGTACCTCCTGTAGGGAATGGAAGGAGATTTCTTAGCCCGAAGTAAGGGGTTGGGATTGAGGCAACCATTGGATAGGGATAATCTAATCAAACTGATTTTTGGAGGGTACGTGAAGACATAGATCACCTGCGATAGTTGCTTACAAAATTCGAGTAGTCTACAGTATTTCCAATCATTATTGCTGGATATTCAGCAGGCAGATACCTTGACCGAAGCCTTAACCGCGCATTTTAGTCCGGAGACTCTTAATTATCGATGTGATGGTTGCCAGAAGCAAGGTACAGCCACGAAAAGATTATGCGTAGCAAATCCGCCAAGAGTGCTTTGCATTCAGCTGAAACGATTTAACGCGGTGAAAAGTAAAATTACTCAACCGGTAAACTTCGATCAGACACTCGACCTCAGCCCCTACAGGTGCACCGATTCCAGAGTACAGTCAAGCCAGGGGGCTTCATTCACCATACTCGGACGAGAAGTAGAAGTTGTGGTGAATGAAGGGATTCCGTCTCCGGAAACGAGTCGAAAGAGATGCGACGATGGTGGCAATTCCATGTTAGGGAGGGTGGAGATAACCGCCACTTCCTGAACATGGATCTAGATGTAACCCTAGTAGTAGCTATGTTGGATGATGAATCAGCTGGATCGTTCTTTGGGCTGAAGTTGATTGAAGAACTATCGGCATATAGTACTAAAGGCCTCCTCAGCGATCGCCGTCGCAGATGGTCATTCGCCTACAGAGAGCGGAGAAGTACAGATAGCTACGACCATCGACAAAGTGACTCATACCCTCAACTTCGGATTAGTACAATTATGGTACGATTATGGCATTAGGGTACGAGTGCATACGGGGTCGCGATTGGCAACGGCTGGTCGGTCTCCGGGTGGATCATGGAGAAGAAAGCTAGGCCATCCCGAGAGGAATACGGCGCTACTTTTATCCGGAAGGCGAGGATCCATTCCACCTGATGGCTACAGTCTTACACGATACAGGGGGAGACAAACTACCCGCGATTTGCGACTTCAATCCGGCGACGCCAACGCAAATGAGGGCAGTTCGGAACCTACTGGATGAGTTGGTTCTGGAAACACCGGCTGTGTTAGGAATCACTCATCTAACGCAACACGCCATCGATGTACAGGGCCATGAACCGATCCGCCAACGCCCGCGTCGCTATTCCATGCCCATCAAGGAAGCCGCTCAAGCAGAAGTTGATCGGATACTTTCGCAAGGGATAATTGAACCCTCCAACAGCCCGTGGCACAGTTGTCCAGTGATCGTACAGAAGGATAAGGGGAAATACATATTTTGCATCAATTACAGGCAAGTAAACGCGGCAACGAAAAAGGATGCTACCCGATGAGGAATATCGACGGCATCCTAGACCAGCTACGAGCTGCAAAATACATCTCGAAACTGGATTTAAGCCAAGCATACTAAAAGATCCCCCTGAGTCCAGAGAGTCGCGAGATCACAGCATTCTCCGCCCCCGACCGCGGGCTATTCCACTTCACACGTATGCCATATCGTTTAACGAACGCCCCGGTCACTTTTCAAAAGATTATGGACCGACATTAAGCCGTCGTGGGAACCGGTGGTATTTGCCTATTTGGATGATATGATCATCGTGACCTCTACTTTTGAAGAACACTTGCACTGGCTGCGAATCATGTCACAGGCACTTAAAGAGGGAAATTTACAATTAAATCGAGAAAAATCCGATTTCTGCTCTACAAAGGTTAAATACCTAGACTACGTGATAGACAAAGAAGAACTGCGCACGTGCGCAGAGAAAATACAACCCATCCTCGAGTATTCAGCTCCCACGAACGTGCGACAACTATGGCGGTTCCTGGGGATGATGGGCTGGTACTCGAGGTTTATCAAAGAATTTTCAATCTGGAAAGAGCCTTTAATCGCGCTGTTGAAGAAGAAGCGGGATTGGCATTGGGAAACTGAACAAGAAGCCTTTGACCGGCTAAAGGACTTTACTAAGCCTTTTTCGCTCCAAACGGACGCTAGTGATTATGCCATAGCAGGAGTTCTTACCCAAGTTTTGGATGGGGAAGAGCACCCAATTTATTTCATTAGTCGTCTGCTTAACAAAGAGAAGCGCAATTACTCCATGACGGAGAAAGAATGTTTAGCGGTCCTCTGGTCTGTATATCGACTACGAGGATACTTACAAGGAACGAGATTTATAGTAATTACCGAACATTACAGCTCACTATGGTTGAATCGACTCAAAGATCTCTCGGGTAGATTGGCCCGTTGAAACACTGCTCTGCAAGCTCACGATATTGAGTTTGTACACTGTAAAGGTACATTACACCAGGTGCCGGATGCACTGTCGAGAGCCAGCCAGAAATAGCAACAGTCGACTACACCAGCCCAGTAGAATGGAATGAGTGGTATCGGAAAAAATTCATGGCTGTTTCGCGGTCGCCACAAAAGTACCCAAATTGGAAAATCCAGGATGGGCGTCTATATACGTATAGGCCGGATACGACTACAGACCCGCTACTAGATGACCCTGACGCTTGGAAATTGGTTCTCCCGATGGTGAATCAGGAAGTAGCGATTAAAAAGGCGCATAACGAACCGCAGGCGGGCATTCTAGGCGCGGAAAAAACGCATCAACGCATCGCCATACACTACTATTAGCCGGGTTATGTGTACAATACAGTCTGCTATATTCGGACTTGTACAGAGTGCCAAGCGCATAAATCATCTCAACGTTAATTAATCAAAGTTAATTAACCTCCGGCTGGATTAATGGGCGAGCGGAGTGTCGATGGGCCGTAGTTAGTAGTCTCCGCAGACATGTTGGGGCCAAAACCCGCTTCTCGCCAAGGAAACCGCTACATCGTGGTGTTCGAGGACGTCTTTACGAAGTAGGTCGAAATACGAGCACTATGGCAAGCTAGCGCAAAAATCATTCTAAAGGTTTTGGACGAATTAGTCGTCAACCGATGGGGTTGTCCCCGTTATCTCATTACCAACAACGGAACGGAATTGGTGAATAAAACCGTATCCGACCGATTACAGGAATACGGGATTACCCAGCACACAACGCCGCCCTGTCACCCACAGGCAAACTCGGTGGAGAGGGTTAATAGAACCCTGAAAACCATGATAAACAGTTTCGTCTCGGACGATTAGAGGGACTGGGATGTCCATTTACAGGAATTCGGTTTTGCCTTAAATACAGCCGTGCATTCGTCGCATAAGGTTTCCCCGGCATTTCTTAATTTCGAAAGAAATCCCCGACCCATGTCAGATTCTACCGATCCGAATGTTTGGTTAGATCGAGTGAAGCGACTTCCCGCACTACAAGATTTAGTGAAACGGCACTTGGATAATGCAAATAGTAAGCAGGCTAAGCTTTATAACAAAAATAGGCGGGATGTTCGCTTTCAGGAGGGTGATTTGGTCTTACGGAAGAGCTACGTGTTATCCTCAGCAGCCCAACATTTTGCGGCGAAACTCGCTCCGCGATATGTAGGACCATACTCCGTTTCTAAGAGCCTGTCCGATACACTGTATGAGATAGCAGAGGAAGCATCCGGTAGGGTGATTAAAGTGCATATATCGGATCTTAAACGATATATCCCACCCTGTGCTACAGAATCTACGTCCATTATAGAACAAGATGTCAACAATGAGAGCGAGAAGCGAGCGCGGGCGTCTGACGCGGGCACGAAGCGTCCCAGAGGTCGGCCGAGAGGCCCGGCAGCAACACCCGGACCAGGATATGGGTCTGCGCCCAGGCAGCGGCTTCAGAGGAGGCGATCGGGAGATAAGGTGCCCCGGCTACAGGGGTTACTTACGAGGAGGCCGGCACCTCTGTGAGGGGGACACGATGCCCGGCCTGGCGCCCCTTAGCCTCGCCGTTCCGTCCTAAGGTACACGCACTGCACCCCCCTCATCGCTTCCCCCGAAGACCCCGGAGGCACCATCACCGCCACGCATCTCCGGGCCGGCGACTCCAGCAGCTGCGAGACCGTTGCCCATGGCACAACCAGCCAGGCTAGTGGCTCTCTCGCCTCCACCACCACCCCGGATTTCAAGGCCCTCGCCCATCCTCCCACCGTCACCACTACTGCAGCCTCAGGTCATACCATCCGCCCCCCAATCGTGCTGGAATTGCGAGGGCAGAGGACATCGCTGGGCTGACTGCCCAACCGCCCCTCAGTGGTTTTGTCACCGATGCGGCCGCATCGGGGTCACGTGCGCCAGCTGCCCCTACTGCAGGGACGTCTGGCAGAGGGAGCTGGAGTGGTTCCGCCAGGGAGTGACCCGAGAAGAGCTCCACGCCCGGAACTCTACTCGTCCCACCACCCCGGAGGACTGGAATACAGTCCGGGAGTCATCGTCCAACTCCGACAACCCCGGACTCTCCCTTTTCGACTAGGGCCATGAATAGCGGCATAGCCGTACCCTCTGTTTTCCTATTATTTGAATACAGTACAACTAAAATCTACAGTTTGTTTAGTTATTTCATTACCTTGCCTTTCCATCTCATTTCCCCAAACTCTGACCAATAATTTAGAAAAACTTGCAAATGATTAGAGTCAGAAAACGCAAAGAATTTTTTTTTTCTTTTGTTAATTAGCCTCATGAAATTTCGTAAAAATCAGTTGAGTTATAATCGTAAGATGCACCAAGGTCGCGAAGTTAAAATCATTAGACTTAAACACATCCGATCCAATATGAGTGCATCGCGAGGTAATATTAAAATTCTGTCTACTTGACCCAAACTAAAGGGTCGAATGACTCTCGCAGTACCAGATAAGGTCGTACGTTAAATACTTTTTGATTACGTATTATTAGTTATTTAAGTTAGTTTGTCAACAATTGGACGACCAATCGTCAACCAATATTTACTTGTGGCGATCACGGCTATCGTCGTTTGCAAGTTTAACATTAAATTTAAATTCCATTACATAGGCACATTTTGAAAAACAATCGCGTGTTACAGTCGTCGTAATTAGCCACGATATCGGGCACCGATCGTGTTGGGCGAACCTATGTACGAGGATCAATGATAAATCACTTATTGTGCATTGGGCAATCGTCGGTGCGTGTGTGTTCGGGGAGTGCGTTCTGAGTTTTCGGTGCCGCGAATCATTCACCGCGGCTGGCGCCCATTACTATTAAATACAACAAGGTTATACAGTGGTTAATAAAGTTATAGTGTGTATTTGAAACGATATTTCTCTACGTTTATTGCTTTTCTGGGCGGCTACGTCACGCCGTTCTCACGTGCTTTCCGCTGAACTAGCCCGATTCCCCCTTTCTTTCTACAGCCCTTCCCTCTACAGATCTTTTCTCCCCAATTCTTTGTAGCAATCTGAACAATCCTCTCAGATTGTTACAAAATATAGCTTTAATATAGCATAAATATAGTTGCATAAATCTACAAAATATAAATTTAACATTACAAATTGATATAAAATTTTTAAATAAAAAAAATTTTTTAATCTTAAAATAGTTACCATTCCTTCAAAAATTAATAACAGAACTAATATCTTGTCCGTGAACGACTGGAGCAATTTTTTAATATAAAAGGCCTGATCGACTGCATCGACTATTTACGATTTGACGCCCGAAACCACTTTTCTTTAAATAGAACATGTTATGGTATTGTGCATGTATTAAATTACAAGTCGATAAAATTAAGGTCTAAAAAACTTTCTTTTAGCTATTAGCTACATAATAAGTCAATAAAGTGGAAAGACAGCCAAAAATCGGTATACAAATGAGTATAAAATTTTTTGTTCCATGTTTCTTGTTTCTGAAATAGTGAGAAGAAATTATAATGTTTTTTTGGATAAAATAAAGGTCAAAAAAAATTTTTGTAACACGCGAACGATTTTCGCGTTTTTCGTATCTATTAATCGGGACTAAAGTGACTCTTTTTTGTTCGGCGGGCAAAAAAGTTACTTTAGCGGGCAAAAAAAAATGAATTTGATGTATTTATTTAGTAAATTTGTAATAATTCGTCGTTTATTAATTGCATTTGCAATAATTGCATAGAAATTAAAATTAATGTTTGAACAAGAGCGTGGTTGCCGTGTCAAAGAATAGTCACGTTAGCCCCGTTTAACACGTCGAAAAAAACGCGAAAATACGTCCGCGCGTTACAAAAAATATGATGTGCACCAAGGATTAAGTGGGCTTTTTAACCTCGTGTGGTTGCAGTACTCGTTTGCGGCTCGAAAATGCCCTCGCCTTCGGCTCGGGCTAAATCGCCTTGACTCGTACTGCAAACTCCACATTTGGCCTAAAAAAGCCCACTTTACGCCCTTGGTACAGAATATATTATATTTAGCAGCTGTTAGCCACCTAATATGGCAAAAAATAAAAGAAAGTGATTTTTATTTTTTTTAAGGAGTGTCCATCACTTTTAAAAATCTGCAAAAATTCAAGGGAGTAGTTTAGCGTAATATACACAATATACACCCCGCAACGAAATTATCGCAATAAAATTTTTTCTCGAAAAATTGCCATTTTTCTAATGCTAGTAACTCGGTCAATTTTCATCGTATTGAGATAATTTTTTTTTGTTTTGTAGGAAATTATGTGTACTTTCAGGAAAAAATAATGTCCAATAGGACATACAATAAAAAACGCAATAGTTTGCACGTTTACTTGGATTACCAAAAATTTTTTTTCAAAAAACCACAAATATCATTTTAAAGTACACTTTCCAACGAGTATTTTAAAAAAAGTCGACCCTCTACGCTTACTTTTGACCGAGTTATGCCATTTTAAAGATATTCCTATGTTTTAGTCAAATACCGCCAACATCAACATTACCCGATGCGTACCGCGAGGAGGTTGTTCGTCAGACTTACGCATCATTATGGCCCTGTGATGAACCGACCCTGAGTCGCAGGGCAAGAATCTATGTAGAGCGGAGTCTCGTAAGCACGGCATGAACTATGACTTACCTAGATGCAAACTCAGGGCCGATTTTGCAATTTCGACTGTAATTTGTTGATAACAAATAGCAGAGCCGAAACCTTAACAAATTAATAAGCTATTTACGCATA
>JAWWEM010051113.1:0-10063 GCA_035582935.1 Ormyrus thymus
AGTCATAAAATGGTTAAAACATGTGAAAAAAAGCGTTTCATAAATGGGAGAAAAATGGGCGATTTCCACCAGGGTAACGAGCACGACAAATAGTAAAAAATTATCTTTCGAAAGCGAGCAAATTAGCAGAAGTAGATATTAGAATGATTTATTCAAATGGGAGAGATAATTCTCGCCACAGTTACGATAGACGTATGTCAGGGGTTTCTCAAGGAAAAAAGAAGAATTGGTATTTCGAAAACGGAATCGAATCATTTAATTTAATCTTTCCCTTAAAATACTTATGTTCAAGTTTCACATAAATCTGTAGGTAAACAGAAAATTAATAATAGATTCAAGTATATTTAATGAATTTTTGAAAGTTATTTTTTTTTTAATTAAGCATAAGAACGCTTTTGTAACTATTTCCGCACATAAATATTAGTCTGACGGAAGTCTCGAAGTTTGGCTCATTAAAAACAATGATAAATATAGTTTTAATTAAAGTAATGCTCACTGTGAATCGCATTGTTTAACTAAATAAAATCTGTTTACCCGTAATGACTAGCGCGCCTGTAATTGACAGACTAACATTTTTGAAAGAAAAAAAAGTTTAAAGAACCTGCTTTTCACAAACAGCAAGTTCGAAAATAGCAAATCTCAAATAAACAATTATGCATTTAAATTTTGAAGAAAATTACCACCCAACTTGATTCACGTACCATCGTTTTTATAATGAATGTAATAAAGAACAGTTTAGCTTGACATAAATTTAGTTGTTGTATAGCAAAGTTTTGGCACGGCATCTTGCAAGATACGTTTGAACAAAGCACCGGGACGAAAAAAATTAGACGAAGAATGTTAAAGAAGCTAATCGCTTCGAGGGTTTTTTGCCAGCAAAGAATTTTACCATCGCTACGATTTCCGCTGCGATACAAACGCTTTCGAAACTGAACAAGTGAATACATGAAAATTCAAAAGCTGATGGTGCTATCTTGCAGACAAACGGAGCCCCTCAAAGTTTTGTTAATTTTCACGAAACGAATACCGCCGGCGTTTTCGCAGAACTCGCAAGACTATTTCGAAGCAGCTGTTTATTTGTATTTTCCGTAAATCTAAAATTTTTATTCTACACTTTTTTCGGAGTGCTCGCGGCTATTTTCGAGGAACTTTGAGATCCAAGATTTCTCGCTTCTCCCGCACTATTTGTGTAAATGGTCATTGCGCATTGTCTACCGTGTTAGACAAGATTATATGCATAATGTTTTCTTTTAAAATTTAAAAATAATGTTTTAGTTAATGTGAAAAGTTCTTTATTTTGCTTTCTCTAAGAGAAAGCTTCGCAATGGTGCATATTGTCGAATTCGAAATCTTTCTTGAGTCAAAAAAATAAGTTTTAAAAAAATATACGTATGTATAACAAATTTTGTATTCACCATAATTATCCAAATAATAAATACAATGAGGGGAAATGTTGCGTACACGGAGAAAAATCGCTAGTAAAATTTACCTTAAACTTAAGTAAAAATTGCTTAAAAAGTTAAGCAAACTTTACTCAGCTTTGTAAGTAAATTTACCGAATCAAAGGCGCTATTTTTCTTTCTGTCCCTCTCGTCTGCGGTGGCTTACTTAATAAATCAAGTAAATTTTACTTAAGTCAGAATCAGTATCTTTTACTCATACCTTTTAAGTAAATTGTACTAGCAATTTTTCTCCGTGTATATCTTGAGTATCTCTGAACTTAGAATTGATTCAATTTTTTAATCAATTGGATAATTTTAAAAACTTTAGATAAAATAAAAAGTTTTGGAAAAATCTTCTTTTTTTTCAAAAATAATTTTTTTCTTCAATTTGTACTGAAAATATAAAAAATAAACATCTATATTACGCCTGATTTCCTACTGATTCGTGTATTTAAAACTGTCTTATAAGTTATTTTTGACTTAAAAGTAAGGATTTGAAAAAGTATTTACTTTTATTTCTTGCTCTATTATAAGTAACTTTTTTTCTCAAAAAAAGTTTGTATCTCAAAAAATATAAACTCATATACTTTACAAACTCGTGATTTCTTCTTATTCGCGTCTTGCTAGAATTGTTCTAAAGTTACTGCTTCCTCTTAGAGGAATTGTTGTAATAGTAAAAATTTAAGTTGAGTTAACAACATATTACCACAGATTTTGATGTTTTTTTTTCACGGTGTTTTCATTTTTTTTATATTCATTTCAAATTTTTATCTTTATTTTATCTTTATTTTGACGTTTCTTTGAGTAAGGATTCTACTAATTCAGATGGCAGCGGTTTTTTAATAAACAAGATTATATACTAGCGAATTTTATTTAACTCTATAAATTGGTCAGTTTAACTGCTGACTTCAGTAGTTCTTGGATAACTTATTGGTGCCGATATAAATTGGTTAAAAAATGCGAACGTTAATTCGCATCAGCATATAACAAATTTTCTGTAGAAACTAACTGCATTAAATTTGACTTCAGACTTTTCATAGTCAAATTTAATGCTGATAAAATGAGATGAACGATAATGCACTGAAGGTGAGTTCTATATTTATTACATTTAATAAATACTACATCTTCTAATAATGAAAGTTGTATAATGTTATAAAGAAAATTTTTGGTTCAGAATCTGATTGTTTTAATCGACATTTATACTGTAGAATTTGTATATAATATTTATCACAAGACGCCTGGAAAAAGTAAATTTTCAATTTAAATAATAAAAAAAATATGTAAAATTTGTTTTAATACTGTAAATATCATCTACAGAATTTTTATTTTAAAAATAAATATTGCAAGAATGCATATTTATAACGAATTTAAATAATTAAGCAAATATGAAACGAATATTAGTTATTGTAGTTTATTAATTTAATTTTGCCTTGTCGTTAAAATATCCCTTTCAAGATTATACATTAGTAAATAAATACATGCAAAGGATGCTGGAAATATATATAAAGCAGATAATATAAAATCACTTACCAAAATGTTTTAATCAATTACATTCAATTAAAAAACGCTGTTCTTCTTTAATTGCGATTGAATATTGACCAAAAGTTCGTACAGACTTTTAAATCTATTATCTATAAAATAAAATTCATTTTTTATAGGTCTAAATAGATTATATTTTATTTTTAATTTTATATAGTTTTTTTGAACAGTAATATAATTTAATGAGAAATTCTGGTGAGTGTTTTTATTAAAGATTATAAAATGTTTTACTTGTTTATTGCGAAGTCTTGAAAAAAGACGTTTGATTGAAATAAAGAGATAATTTGTTCATGACCAACCAAAAATTAATAAATCAAATAATTTTTAGGTGCTTCTATTTTGAAGAATTTTAAAATTAAATTAAATATTTGTCAATATTTTATTAATGCTAAGCGCGTCTATAAGAGAACGAAAGAAAGCTGACGCACGATGGTTTCAAAGTATAACCTTTCCGACATGTAACAATGATGTACGAACAAATTAATTACGTAGGACAAATAGTTTCTTAGGAGTTTCTAGTCGAATTCATATATGAAAATATATGAAATATTCATATAGCAAATATTTGTACAAGTATACTAAAAGATGAATAAAAATTAGAAACCAATCATGTATTCTTATACGACGGTAACGAAATTGAGAATAGTCTGCTTCCTCGCTCGTTTCACGAGTTAACTGATCCACATGCACACCTATATTTAAAAGTTTTACGTTAAAAACCATCAATTTATGCGTAGACTAAATTCACGATAGATAAATAACTCAAACATCTTGTCACTATTGTATTCCCACTTACGTCATTTCGACGTATTCATACATTAAGAATCGTATACACTTAAACATTCTGCTCAACGCAGTATTTAAAAAATGTATATATAGGTAATTGGGCTATGCTAAATTGTACACAATTTAAATATGTACAATTCTAATACAAACTAACGCCTTCATTTCGATACATCAACCAAATGAGTTTTCTGAAAGCTAGCTTATTAACTATATTGAATTACCTAATCATTTTACGTCTTAATACATTATAACATCGTTTGACGTTATTATAATATTGTAATATTGCAGACTATATCCTCAATTTACAAATTTTTTAAATGAATTGAAAAAGTGGGGATACAATACTTTTGCACTTGTATTACGTGACAATTATGATTGTTCAAACATAGCCGAATAAAAGCTCGTGGATCCAGCCGGAAACGAAGCATTCCCCATTAAAAGCTCTGGCCAAGCAGGAGCATGGTATATATATACGTTCATCATAAAACTCCGTTCACTCGGACTCGGTTGTCGGAAAAGCTCAAAATAAGCTCGGAAGCTCTCGAGCGTGCGTTAAAATTTAACGAGAGAGAAGAGATTCGGTATATGGAAAAGTCGCGAGATCTTTTATCTCTGTAGGATGGCTGCCAGAGATGCTGCTTCCTCCGTCAAGGTCAGAATTTGTGTGTGCGGGGGAGCGAGTCTAATCGCAGGGGTCGCCTCTGCACGCGGATGAGTTACGAGACCCCCCCACCCCTTCACTCCTCGCCAGCCATGTCCCGACATTCTGACTCGAGGCCTTTTTCATGCGGTCAGCCAAAAGAGCTTAAGCTCGTCTCGAAATCGGTTGGGTGGTGGTGTGCGTCCGTTGACGACGATTCTTTGGCTTTCGCGCGACTCTTTTCCGAGTGCAATTCTCTTACTTCGAAGGGATTTTCTTTGCGAGTTTTCAGCTGCGAACTAGAATTTTTGTTGAGTTCGAACAGATTGAAATTGTAAATAATATCGAGCGCATTCCGACAATTTATCAATCTAGAGATACAATCGGCAGGTCTGATAACAGTATAGATACTTTATCCTAAGATTTAATCTGTCAAAAGGTTTTTTTGTAATGGATTCTATATATCGTCACTACTATTCGTAATAGCACTTGAGCTCAAACCATTAGTTTTTTTAGATCTTTATATTATATCTCTTAATAATTTGTTTAATATCATATAAGTGATTACTTAACAATAAAAGTTTTTTAGTAATTAATTTTTGTTGATATAAAAAAGAATTGACGTAAGCGATGCAAGTTTTAGAACAGTTTTTGTTCGCAATATTTTAAGAAACGATCAATTATTAGTAGGCATAATCTAAAATACTCTTGATATAAATTTAAATCGTTCAAAAAAAAATTTATCGCTTGTTTTTCGAGCATAAATTATAATAAAAATCACATTTTGAACGTTGTTTGTTGAATTTTATTCCATCAAGTAAGTTTTATGAGTTTCCTTTGAAAAAAAAATAATTAGAAGGTAACAAAGAAAACCATTTTTAACTAATATTTTATAAGATAACATTGTTTTTATTAATAAAATAAGACTAGAATTAAATTATACAATAAAAGTTAACAAATATTATATTACCGAGTTCAAAAGTAAGACTTTTACTATACCAAAAATATAGTTAACAAACTATTTCTTTTAAATTACCTGTAAAAAATGAAAATGAATCAACAATACATTTATCTAACATTTTTATTAAAAATATTCAATTTTTTAAAACTGATAAAAATAATTTGTTGTAAAAAAGTTTTGAATTTTTATTAATGTTCTAAAATCCAAAAATATTAAATTAAAAAATTCAGTCATGAGAACAACCTTAGGTCAGAATCATTATGTATAAACATTGTAGATTTCAAAGGGGGTCGACTGAGGGTGACCTTAACTTTGACCTTGAAGTTGATTTTCAATTTTAAATTTTCACTATCACCCTTACCTTTCGCGTGATTCGTGAGGTGGTTTTAAAATGGGACACATGGTATAACCATTCAAAAAATTTTAGAAAAAAAAATAACACCTTAATATCTTTGGACCTAAAAAGTTGCATAAGTTGGACAACGAACTCGACCGAAATGTGCAAAAAATCTACTTTAATTCTAAATTTCACTTCAATTATTTATTCAAAATGATGTATTCAGAATTCAAAACCTCAACTTTCAAATTCGAAAACTAGTTGACAAAATAGCTTGAAATTGTTCAGATTAAACTCTTTATATCCTAACAACCAACATTTTTTCAAAGCAGTTGATAATTTAATTTGAGAGTTATAAACTTCTTTTAAAAAAAAACAAGTTTTGGTTAAAAACAAAAGAACCGTAATAAATAAGAATAATTTTTTTTTCTGAAATTATTTTTATTTTGATTAAAATGTTTTTTGTCCAATTCAAATCTCAATCCTATCATTAAAAAGAAATTTAATTTTTCAAAAATCAAAAATTCTTAACAGAGCGCAGTAGTATCACATAAGTATATAGTAATTTATGTACAAAGATTAAAATTTAAGCCATTTGATTTTCGTCGTAAAAATTTGCGAGGCGGGTGGGATAGTTTTCGCCACAAAATCGTTGCAGGAGATTTTTTTCGATGCAGAAATGCTAGAACGGATAGATTTTGTCGCCAAACCATTGAAGCTTTTCTTTGCCGCAAAAATGCAAACAGAGGACTTTCTTCGTAGGCCGCGTTGTTATGTACACATATTTCGATTAGTAGAGTTAAAATTGTTAATGTCGCACCTCCAATTAAAAAATAGAAGGCCACAAGAATTTCTTCACGATCCATTTCTAAGTGCAAATCTTCGCTGATGTCTTGTTTTGATGTGAGTCGTTTTATGCGATCATTTACTAGTTTCAAAAATCCTGCTTCCCTCAATTTTAACAGGACCCAACTGAATTTTACTTTAAAAGGGGAGTCTTCGGTAATCATGTATGTAACCGCCCTTGATGTAAAATCATTTTGCGAAAAATGAATATTCTTATGTTCTTTAAAGTAGTAGTTTGCCATTATGTCAGAGACTAAGCAAGCAATATTTTTCTGGTTTAGAAGGAGATTAGAACAGTCGTCAATTTTATCCAGAATTTTATACCTGCGACCAATTTCTTTATCTAGAATCATTTCTCTGTAGCTCGCTGTTCCAACAACTGTGAAGTTGGACTTTGCCAAATCTTCGACCGAGTCAATCCCTGAAAAATATTCTGGTATCGTTATAACAGCACTTAAAAAAGTTTCAATATAACAGCCAATTATAAAAGACATAAATATGCATGTTATCCAAAGGATTTTCGAAGATGAGCTTTGCAGATACCTTGAATCAGAAGCTCCTACAAAGACTAAAAAGAATTCCAAAGTCGTTGTAAGCATTGACTGGCGAAGGCTGTATTTAAAAATTAAAATCGAAACAGCAGATACACAAACGGAAAATGTCCAAATTTTGTAATTTAAAATTGCAGCTAAGTTCGAAATGTAATGAATCCGCCGTTTGAGCGTGATGATTTTAACGCTGCCCATGTCACCAAAAGGGTGCACTTGCATTTTCCAATAAGGGCGTAGAAGATATCTTGGAAAACCAAAACTTACTGTCTTAGAATCTATATCTCGGAGAGCACCTTTCGGTTCATCATTTACAATGGGTCCAAAATTGTGAGTTCGTTTTACTGTTATAGTCGCATTTAGGTGTTTCAAAGCTATCACAATAAAGTGATAATCATTTCCTACAAATTTATCGAAGCCAAATTTATTATCAGTACGAAACCAGAAATTATTACCTACAGTGAAGGCTTTTAAATTGAAACCGTGTAGGTTTTGTATTTTGTCAAAATATAAGGTTTTGCAGAAAGCGATACCTGTTATAATAAAGAGAGAGTCAATGAGATAAATATACTTTGTATTTTAATTCTGCACATACTTACGGGGAAGAAAGAGAGACTCGTGTAAAATGACGTGTTGAAATAATGTCCATTCTTTATGTGGTAAATTTGTGACGTGCATTTTATTCCAAAATGTTGGAGAGTCGTTGGAGAATGGATTAAAAGTGTAAATTAATTGACTACTCCACTTGTTACATATAAGGACTATAGATAAAATGTTGAAAGACCAGAGAGAAGTTAATATTTCATGGGCATTATGACAGCTATTACTACTAATAATCAAAAATCGTGCTTCGTGATTCCACCAAAGAGACTTGCAAATATACTCTAATAATTTCATAAAATTTGTGTGCCATGATACAAAAATAATTATATTAGAAGGAGGCAACGTTTTTGTTTCAACTATTGTATCATTAAGAACATACGTATGTCCAAAACGTTTGTATTTTTGAAGAATAGAACCTTTATTATCAAAAAGATAAAACGGCTTAAAGAAATTTGTGAAAAAACCTAAAATAGCGGTATTATCTTCTCTCTTGTCAGCGAAAATAACAGTGCTTCCTTCAAAACATACATCCACGATGTTCATCTAAATGTAAAGAATAAAATAAGATATAAAAATTTATTTAAATAAATAAAAACAAAAATTTACTTTACCATCATTCTATAAATTGTTGCATCTAGTTTCGTTGAAAGATTAAAATTGTGTTTAAGATCCGCTTCACTTCCATTTATAAAAATTTTTGAAATAGAAAATAATGCAAAAATAATTTTTACGCTTAACTTCATTCTGAAAATTTCTTCAATATAAATCTCAGAGCTTCTATTTAATACAGGATTTCTATATGTTATTCCATGAAATACTAACTGTAGCTGCATTAACAAACACACGAACAATGGAAAAAATATTGACTGCAAAAATATTATTTTTTTAAATAATTTAATATTTGTAAAGTGTTGTGAATTGTTTTGGACTTGTAAAATGTATCGATTATGTTAAATTTAAAACTCCAGCCTACAACTATTGATTCAAATGTAACAGAAACTATAAAAACTTTCATCACAAAAACAAAATAAAAATTACCGAAGCAGTGAGCACCATCTAATTACGACTCGATCAAATCCAAATGACCTTCACTGTCAAACAACTCTTATCAACTCGGGCAAATTAAAAAGCACCCAATAGTTCCAAGTACCTCTAGCATTCTCCCAACAAAGTAAAAGTATCGTTCCAACGAGTTTATCCCACAGCATTCGCAGTTCTCTTTTAATCAAACTTTTCGGCAATCCATTGTGTCGTCAATGCACAAAGCTCCGCGACATTGCATAAAAACAATTAAAAGTACACTCTTTCAAAATCTGCCCTCAAAAATAAATTTATTGGCACTTAGCTTTCTCCAACTAATTTATCGTTCCAATATTATCTCCGAGATTCATTACAAACAATCGATTTGAACAGCATAATTTCAAACTACTCGTTATTTGTTGTTATTGGAATATTTATGTCCTAAAAATATAATTTTTATTCCAGTAATTGTTGGGCATATATAGAAAACTCATTTTTTCAGTTTTTAGCTTTTTAGTTAAAAACTAGTTGACAAAATGGCTTGAAATTTGTATAGATTTTAGATATTATAGTCTTAATTACCAAAATTTTTTTCAGAGTAGTTGATAATTTATTTTCAAAGTTATAAACTTTAAAAAAAAAACATGTTTTTGTTAAAAAGAAACCCATGATAGCTAGAGTACTTTTTTTATAAATAGGTATTTTTATTTCACACCTGACGGAAAAACCCATTTTTTCCCCTGATAAGCGGGGCGAAATTGGCATATTTTTTCCGAAAACTAGTTTTGCGGGGCAAAAGTAAAATTAGGGGGCAAAAGTATAATTTTGCGAAGCAAAAGTAAAATTTTGCGGGGCAAAAGTTAAATTAGCGGGGCAAAAGTAAAATTTTGTGGAGCAAAAGTAAATTTTTTCCAAAAATTTTCAAAAATTTCAAAATTTCCGAAAAAATGCGAAGTTGTTTTGACCCCGCTTTTCAGGACCAAAAAGTGGTCTTTCAGTCGAAAGTGGAATAAAATACTATAGGCAAAAGTAGATTTTTACCTTAGGTGATTATAATGCCCTTACGAGAACATTTTTCCCTCGGGTGTTTACTGCCTTCGCTTCGTTCAGACAGTGAACGCACCCTCGAGAAAAATATTCTCGTTCGGGCAGTCATTTCACCCCGGGAAAAATCTTCTACTTTTGCTCCTGGTTGCATAATGTAATATTTATGCTCTTTAAAATGGTTTTTGTCCGATTCGAATACACTGAGAAAAACTTTTTATAAAAATTACTATTTTAATGGTACTCGTGGGACACACTTATATTTTAATAATTTTTACTATATATTTCGTAAATTTT